>OY740769.1:128818394-129036662 GCA_963513935.1 Aphrophora alni | reverse complement strand
GAGAGAGAGAGAGAGAGAGAGAGGAGAGAGGGAGGAACGTACCAAGTTATACGATTTTTGTTCTATTTTTCTCTTATTTTTCTCGTACAATATTTTAACACAGACTACATATATTAAACCAACGTTATTTACTTATTGACGGTTATATTATTTTTAATAGTAATTATTGAATTCCTTGAAATTATTTTTGCCTAAAACATCCCCTTCCCCAAGGAATAACTCTTGTGATTTTATTCAACCATAGATTCATATCCTAGTAATCATTTTTAATATAAAGATATCTCACTTTGATATTATATTAATTCCAGAGTTTTGATGTCTCAGTCATACAATGTCCAGAAGAGGAATTAAACATTAAAAACAAGGAACATGAACCAGTTTAGCTCAATTTGTGAGTAACATAGTAGTGTAAGCCGAGCAGTTTGTGTGTAAGGTCAGATCGTGGTTCTGTCCAAACTGTCAAAACAATTCCTAGACTAATACTGCAGCAGGCAGTTAGAGGTTACATGTGCTAAAGTTGTTATATCACATCATAACTTTGTATTTTATTATAACTGACAGAAATTGTTTTAAAAATTCTTACAATACATTTTTTCTTGAATTCTATTCTAGGACACATGTTACCTTCCACAATTAATGTTACATTTTTTTTTTTTTTTTTTTTTTTTTTTTTTTTTTTTTTTTTTATTTATTTAATTTCAGTTGGTAGCTTACACAGAAAAAACAAACAATTACATTTTCATATTTATAGACTACTTCTATAGAAAAAAATAAATGCATATAAACAATAGAAAATTAAATTGAACATATATTATATATAATAATAAAAATAATTATAATAATATCATTGTTCTTTATATTTAGTTACAAATTCAAAAAAAAAAAGAATAATACCTTTATGTCTTTCTACCAAATGAAACCCTCAAAGGCTGTATTTTAATATTTTATTGCAGACAACTTCTTTACTAAAACAAGTTGGGCCACATACTGTCCTTTGTTTTGAAAACATGTCTAATATTGGCATTACCTATAACACAACTTATTGAAATTGTAACATGACGTCAGGATATTATGCTCTGAAATCAAACATTACGTCCTTACCTTAAGGAATTGTAATCTGGATAAATATTATGAATCAAAAAAGAGTCTCAAAGTATTATTTGCAAAGTTATTTAATATATTTCTAATCCGAACGTTTAAATCAATCTGAGTCTCCTGTTATAATACATTTAAACATTGATTAAACATTTTTATAAATGTATAGTAGCTATAAGGGTCTAATAGGAATAAACATTTTACTTTTGACAAAAAGTTTGTTTTTTGTTATTTCGTTTATTCCCAACTGTAGTAAGGGACTTTTGAAAGTGTACCTGTATTTTTTAAAAAAGTATTAATTTTTACATGCAATCTTCATATAATTGGACAAAAACAAATGTTGGTATCCGTTTTAAAGCTCATGGGGGGGGGGTCAGATCCGTATTGGAAAATTTGATGCAAATGGACTCTATCTTCCACATACCTGGAAAACTAATAGTATATAACACGTTTGATATTGTAGATTAAAGTTTTTATTGTTATTTTTACGCCTTTTATTACGCAGACTTTACTATTAATTTACATTCTCATTTGAAATTCAGCAATTTCAGATTTTGTATAAGTTATAGATTAGTAACTATCTTAATTTACCAATTTAAATTGTATATCCTACCTGGCAGTATGCAATAAATTTATAACTGAGTGGGTAAGTTAGTATTCACATACTTATTGTATTATAACAGGAGACTCAGATTGATTTAAACGTTCGGATTAGAAATATATTAAATAACTTTGCAAATAATACTTTGAGACTCTTTTTTGATTCATAATATTTATCCAGATTACAATTCCTTAAGGTAAGGACGTAATGTTTGATTTCAGAGCATAATATCCTGACGTCATGTTACAATTTCAATAAGTTGTGTTATAGGTAATGCCAATATTAGACATGTTTTCAAAACAAAGGACAGTATGTGGCCCAACTTGTTTTAGTAAAGAAGTTGTCTGCAATAAAATATTAAAATACAGCATTTATTGTGTCTGTATAATTCGCGACTAACAGAAATGGGATTTAATTGTATATTACATATAAGTATACTTATTACATAAACAGAACACAATATTATGATTAATAATAGTGTTTAATAGAACTTATTTTGTAGGTATAAAACATTGACTACTGTTGATATTGAATATATATAAAGATAATAAAACACAATTTTTTATTTTGTAATATCCACTTTTTGTAATACAGACTCGACAATACCTTAGCAGGCGAAACCATTGGTCGGCTAGACTAATAAAAAGTGGATATTTCAAAATATAATTAAAAAATGTGTTTTATTATCTTTAAAATGGAATTCCACCAAGAACCATCGATCTCAACAGTAATGAATATATATATATATATATATATATATATATAACCCATTTATATTAAATGTCGTGATTTCACACGATTGTAAATCATAAAACAATAAATATTAATGGAAAAAATCTATAACATATTCAGTGTCGTACAAAATAATTTGTTTTGAGACAATTTTTATACTAGATCATTTTTTGAACCAATTAAATACTGATATATATACGGTACATTTTAACAAATGTTTCAACCTTGCGATTATTACCTTGCGTACTCTAATAATTAACATTATTATTTTATTTCTTTATATAAATTGTTGATTCATATTTACAAATATATCCAAGTTCTATACAAATTTGACGCAGTTTATTGGTGGTTATGGAATTAACAATGTATTTAGTTCAATTAATTATACCATTAAAATAGATTATGAATTTGAATTTACAGTTGAGGAACTACTATTATTACATGTGAGTATGATTATATTTAAAACTTAAACAGTTCTCATGGTTCAGTAGCATGGAAAACATTAACTTCTTTAGAAAGCTATATTTGAGGTTATCTAAAAAATTGCGCCAAAAAAACGATGTAAATGTACAGCAAAACTAAGCTTAGAATGTGTTACGTTTGAGTTTTTAAAATTATTTTTAAGAGAACAACTTCTATTAGTTTTTTCCTTCGAGTTACCACTTTGACTATAAATTATGATGACGAAGTGAGTTAGTCAGTGCACAAAGTGTAATAATTACAGGGTTTGTAAATTATTCATCAAAAAAGCGGTAATAAACTGTTAATTAAACTAAATTGTTTTAACATAACTATAGCTTTATAATGCTTTATTTAGCATGTGACATATTTTATTTTAAATAGCAGGTTACAAAAATTTATAATTTTGATTTTACAACTCATCAACTAACATTTTAAAATAATTAATATTCAAATTCAATGATTTAACTTTTAAAAATCATTCAAAAAACACAATTATAAATATTTTCAATGAATTTATATTATTAGTTTATAAAATTATGTTATAAGAAAAATAGCATTTACTTAAAAGAAAAACAATAAAAAATAAGCTCAAAATACATTTTTATTAGAATATTTATTATTTTATTTTATTTTTCTGATTAAAAGACCGTTTACATGGAAACATTTTAATAAAATAAATGAGAATAATTGCTCCCTGTCCTTCTAAGTGAAAGTTGTTCAGTAGGACATCAGGTTGGAAAGTGTTTCCAGTTAAGTCCAACTGCTAACTGGATACTGTATTACGTTTTACATCTGCAATAACACTTTATTACACTCTGCTTCAGTAGTAATAAAATGCACAGTGTGACATTTGGTATGTAAAGTATATATAGTTACGGCAGGCAATATGTTCAAGATGGTTTCAAGTGTTAGTTCAACTCCCAACTATAAATACACTCTCTCCCTTTTAACATCTCAGAGTAATAATTTTACAACTACGATATTTATAAATTTATGAGTTGCCATTATAAAATAGTTCGTGGGAAAAATAAATAATATGAAAGTATTTCATTTTGTACTCCAAAATGTAAAATATGTAGACATTAACAAAGGTTTTGTTATAGTTTGGACTTTTTCTTACACTATTTACAAAGACGAATGTAAGCTCCCGCTTATTGACAAACTAAAGAATACACCCTAAACCATTATCATAGTAAAATTGTTCGTAATACGTAGTATAAGCCATTAGTACTTGATGCAAAATACATATCTTTAAAACAGCTGTTATTCTACTTAATATGAATCGGTAGAATTTTATTTTGATCCGAGATCAAAACAAATCAAAACTATTATTACAATAGTTACACAGTTTGCTATCATATTAAAAAAGTAACTTCCATGGGTATATAATGAAATCTTTAAATATTAGACGTGTGCATATGATTGAGGACGATTCAGACTACTATAATGATTACTAATTATTTTGGTTTATGTTTTTTTTTTTGTAAAAATAAGTTTCTTAATTACATGGACATAATATTTGTTATCGTAGGGATAAACTAGTTGTATCATTGGTTGCAGAAATAAAGGCTTTATATTATTTGTGGTTTATAGCTTTAATTATAGTTCCAAGTAATTTAAAAATGAGATATGCTCTTGCTTACTGAAGTTAGCCTATACCGCTAGTCCGTATTTACTGCGGTATTTGAAAATAACTCATGCAAAAACACGCTTGTGTTGTGATGTAATATACAGACTAGGTGTATTCAGACAGACATTGCCCATAAACAAACTACTTCAAGTATAATTCAATTTTGAACATTAAAAATGGTCTGTAATAAAGTAACTCTGGTAAGCTTCCAACCGAAGCATTGTTTAATTTAGCAAAAGTAATTGTGCAGCGTGGAGCCCTATCTGTCGCCCTCACGATATTTCTGTATTTTGTGTAAATTTGTAGTGGTAGGGTTTAAATTATTAAATCAGAAGTACCTCAAATGTTTAAAGGAATAAAATGCTTCTACAACAAATAATAAATCACTTGTTGACTATCGTACTTTTGTAGGTGATTAGATTTTACAAGGTATTTTAAAAGTCTTAACGATATTTTTTTAATAATTTAAAAACGTTTGGCGTAGGTTTATTTTTAAAAAAATGTATATATTTGAGGATAATCGATTGTTATCTAATTTCTGTTTCCGATTTTTCAAATATGGTATAAAATTTTCTTTTTTAATATACTGATCAAGGTTGAAATTCTAAATATCGGTAAAATAATTTTAAAATGACGAGATTACAAGAATTAACCCTATAGAACCCAGTATATTGACGCATTCTGTGTATAAGAGACTTCACATTTTTCACCACATATGTTCCATTTGGCGTTGGATTCCTATTCCAAACCACTTTAACTATACACAATATTTGGTTAATCGTTAAATCTTCTTGTATTCCTACACCAGTTTCGGTATCAAGCAAAAATATTTACAAATATCATGATCGAATACATAGAGTCACAAATAATTTCAATGCAAAATACATTTAACTGTAAATGCAACACTTAAAAATTCACAAAAGTCGATTAATTAAGGTATTGAAAAATAATTGTGAACACAAGTCACTTTGGCAGGCGTATATATTAAATAAAACACTCCTCTATACTCAATTCTTGTTGATAATATATAAAATCACAAATGTAAATATAATAACATTTTCAGATGACTGTAGTAAATATTTTAAACACTGACAAACTGTTTGTTGGTGGCACAACATCGAGTTAGTTCATTTTTTCTTAAATTACTGTTAATTATTTTCGTGATAAAATATATTAAAATTGTTAAAAATCAAAAGTAACCGATAATTATTTTGAATGATGTTTAACTTTTTTTTTATTGAAAGCAGACAGATTACTTCATATTTTTATATAATTAGTATGAAACTCACCGTCACTATTGAAGGTCAATTAATGTTACTTAAATAAGTACACAAGTAAACACTTCACATTTATTTGCAACGTTATGTAAAAATTGTAAAGTCTAGCATGTTTTCTTATTCTAGTTTTAAGATTGAAAAATCAGACATTACTCAATAAAAAGTTTTACTTTAAACGGAAGAACGTCGTTATTCAAATATTCCAACCGTGAGGCCTTTTTGTTAACAAGTTTTGTAATGTAATTTAAATGAGTTATTACGCTCTCACTTTAGAATTTAAAGTTACTATAGGAGGCTGAAATAGAAAAGGGAAATTTTAATATGGAAATATGTTGCAAAGCTTGTTAAAATGTACATTTATTCAACAATTTACAATAACTGCTTGTAAATACGTGTTTTTCCAGTTTTAAAAATTACAGTTATATAGTAAAAGCCTAAATTATATTTAATGTATGAACTTTTATTCCAACTACTATTGTTTAAGCAACGGTTTTCGCGTCTATATTATACGGAAGTAAGCTTAATAATTAAGCAAGAGAGGACCTTATATTAATAGTAAAATCGCTATAAAGACTGTTGTGTAAATAAACACAGCAAAGATTCCATAACAACCTATTTAGAGTAATAAAGATTAACAATTCATTCTATGCATTTTTATTGTTCACTAAACCGTGTAATGCTGTAGCTTCCTTGTAAACCTTATTCATATGTTTCTGCCAGAGAAGTTGGTTATATATATAACAAAACAAGTGCTTATAAACATATATATATAACAAAAACAAGTGCTTATATATATATATATATATATATATATATATATATATATATATATATATATATACCGAGGAACAGTATAATATTTATTTTTAACGTTTTGGCATGTTTCATTTATTCTCGGCAACAATTAATTCAATAAACGTACCAAAATGATTGAATTCTGATTGTTTAAATCTATCTTGAAAATATAAAGCAATATCATCTGTATCTAGTTAGAAATTATGTGGTATATGTAAAAACTTTTTTTTTAATACATAGTTTTACTAAAATTGTGTATTTTCCAGGAACCTACACTTGCTACACTTATATTGACCCCTCGATCCTGGTGGATCTCCTAACTGCACGAGAGTGAAAGCCATTTACCCACTATAATGCAACTTCAAACTTACTCTTCGAGAATTTGAATTTGTCAGAGTCTTGGCTATATTAAATACTTTTATTATGTGCGTTAACCAACTAATTCCATTTCAAAACAATCAATGTTACATTACATTGAAAAACAAACTACAATTTAAATGTAACAGAAGTGATAAGATTATTCTTTAAAAGAGTGTATTGAAAATTTAATGTTATAAAAAAAATTTTTTAATGTATAAACAGGTGATCCCAATCTGATTGTGTAAATATTTCTAAAAAACATGAAACCCATTATGTAGTATGATTTTCTCTATAAAGTTCAGGACTCTTTAAATAAATATAATGATTTTATAAACCATTATATTGCGATAGTGATACAAATTTCAAAAATAAGGGTCAGTAGGCAATTTAAAAATCGTTATTGTTAAATCTTTTTTTAAAAAAGGAATTGAAAGAAATTACCAGATATCGGCTTATATCACTACTCTTAGTTTTCCCCCAATATCATTGAGTATTTAATTATGATTCTATTTTTTTATTCCAAAAGAATAAAGTATTTTAAACAAAAAAAATCGGCAAGGGACTCTTTCTACGCTTCTTCTATTTATAACATTAACCATAATAAACCCTACTTGTGAGAAAAGTCACGTTTCGTATATTTTTGGATCTATAGGATGTTGTTGATTATAGTAGGCTATACTTACCTGCTATGTGTTCAAATACTACATAAGTTAATAAAATCATTTATTTAATAGACATCAGATTATAATTTATAATGATAGCTCTCTGAACACACCTAAGTCTAAATTTGAGCTAATAAGACATGGTGTGCCTCAAATATATTTACTTTTTTCCCACAAATATTTATAAATTTACTACACATAAATTTAATTATAAATTCATGGTAGTGTAAATTACGCTACTTTATCGGTATTTACGGTTTTCGGGCGAATAGTAAAGTTGTTTTGTGCAACTTTTTCAAAGTACTGAACAAGGCAAATTCAACAAGGTTTATGGCAAATAATTTGAAGCTAATGTGGCTCCAACTCTGGGTATTGGTTTATTTATATCCCTCTGAGGATGGTAACTGTTTTACCGAAATCTACCAAAGGGTTTATGAAACTTTCTTACGTTAATTGAGTTAATGTTTTATTTATGGTTTGGGATTTACTTCTTTTTATTTGTATTTATTAGTCATTTTATAGAAAAATCTAATTTAAAAAAATATTAGTATTAAAGTAGAAGACGTCAAAAATACTACTTTTGTTAAATTTCTTATTGATGTTTTGGATGAAAATCTAAATTTGAAAAGTCACATTTCAAATTTTGTGGAATCTTTTCCATCAGGTTGCTTTGCTCTTGAGATGGTTTTAAAAGGGGCCCCATTAAAAACCATAAAATCAGTTTACTTTTACTATATCTGTTCTACATATGTGGTGGCCTTCTGGAGAAACTCTGTTGAATCTTGAACATTTTTCGTGTTCAACAACATGTTCAGAATAACTTTCAATTTGTCATCTAAACTGTCATGTAAACCTACAAGGAATACATGGTTACCATCACCATCCATGTATACAGTGTATTCATGAAGTTCTCCCAGGATCCTCAGAGCTCATTGTTGGGAGAAAAAAAATCGTAAAACATATATCCGGAAACGCTTATTTTCCTTCATTTTGTTGTTTATAAAAAAGTTTACACTTTGGAAAGAGAAAAAGATATGGAATTCAGATGTCTTATACGCATTTGTAATGTAACGGTTTACACGTAGTATTACAAAAACAAAGATGTTATTATAACAAATATTTTTAAATGTCAGAAGATTAAAATTTTTAAGAAGCCAAATTTTTAAACCGTTAAATTTACAAAATATTTACAAAAGAAAAAAAATTAATAACGAATAAAATGCGGATATATATATTTTGATTCTTATAATATAACAGAGTTATTAAAAAATAAATTTCATCTGTTAGTAATTGTCTATAAAATGAAAATAAGTAAATAATATTTATAAATAATAATAACTAGTCATTTTAATAGGCAACTAATAAATTACAAAAAACACGAAATTTGATTATTAAACCGTAATTATTTTTGAAAAGTTCATAAGTTGGCAAAGCAGTAATAACGGAAAATCAACAATTAAAGATTTTGAACTATACGATATTTGAAACTTTTTGATACGTTAACTATAAAAGTTTTTCAGATACTCTCTATGGTTTGTGTTGTTATTATTAATAGTGACCGAAAAACTAAGCTTTTCCGGACATAATATGTTTTGTTTTCACTTGGATAATTAACTTTGAGATATCTGGGAGAATTTTGTGAAACACTCTTCGTATCCGATATTTTTCTTTTTTAAATCAAACCAGAGTATGCTTAAAAATACACGAGCATGAACATTCCATTGAAAAACGTTTTACAAATATACCTTAAACAGAGTGAAACATTTAGAACGTTGTATTTACTCCTAATGTTTGTAACTATTTACTAACCACTGTGATTATTTTAAAAAAGAAAAAAGTTCTTTAGAAAATTTCTGGAGTTCACTTACACTCTACCTCATGGATCTACTCCTCAGTAGAGGAGTACCTCAGTTTACAACTTTCTGGTGTCTAATAATGTGAAGTAAATGTTATAATGTATATGTATTTTATGTAGGCCTATTCAATATTGTACTACTTTATGAGAAGTATGCATGACCATTCAAATGTATTGCAGTCTACTATTTGATCTCTATAATATATATTAAAGTAAATAAATATCAAAAATAATGTTGAAATACGTAAATATATTGTACAACAGACATGTTTCCTACTGAAATATAAATACTCTCAATAAAATAATCATTAATAAATATAGTTTTCCTTCACGTGCAAAATAAACATAAATGTAAATATATTTCACTTTAGATATTACTTGTAATATAAACTCCTGGAGACGTGTTTATGAAAAATATAATCAAGTGAAATAGTTAGTGCCTTTCCTCGAAGTTTAAATGGAAACTTTTTAAAGAAAACTTGTAATATAATTTGTATGAAATATGTACTTCATTTAACTGTGAATTATCTTTTCATTACAAAGTCATATCAATTCTCACGAAAAGAAGTTTTCCCACATACTGCAGTCAAATCCCAACTAATACCTCCTTCTTTACATTAATATGAAAGTAAAAGTAAAGCTTTTAAAACTCGGGATTGATTTCCACTTGTACAATACACAGTACGGTGTGGTCTTTGAACTTTGAAAAATAAAAAAAGATATTGGTTTCACTTACACGACATATTGAAGTACACTTACAGAGAATAATTACTCTTTGTTCGTGCAAATATTGACCTTAAGTTTTGATTAAATATCAAGATACCAAATAGTTATGGAGTGAAATCG
The DNA here is from genome assembly GCA_963513935.1 of Aphrophora alni. Taxonomy (NCBI): domain Eukaryota; kingdom Metazoa; phylum Arthropoda; class Insecta; order Hemiptera; family Aphrophoridae; genus Aphrophora; species Aphrophora alni. Next base: position 129,026,347 of record OY740769.1, on the reverse strand, counting down.
ATTTATAAAATATACTGTTATGAGTTTATGTAAATCTTTATAGTATTGGTTTAAATGAAAAGTCTAAACGCCACCATTACTTAATTGACAGCAATATTTTATTATAAATAATATCTATAATTTTCACAAAAATAGAGAAATGATGTCGGGCCATACTTCACACATAATTACTTTCGCTTAATTGCCTAATAATTTGGTAGTTGGATGTTTTTCGAGACTTTTAAAGGAACATAAATGTTTAGATTGTATTATATGTAAAGGAGTTCCCTTATGGGTAATGGTGGTTAGGTAAGAATTATTTCCATATGTCGCAGAAATGACGGAGTAGCGGTATATACCAAATTCAGTAACCAAGCATGTAACCCTGTGGTTCACCATGGTTTTTGATTATCGGCACCCTTGCATGATTTTTTTCATAGGGCATGAAGTTAGAAAATAGTGGTGCTATTTAATAGTTACAGTGCGCTTATTAGGTTAGGTGGCGTGGTTGCGTTATAAGTTGAATATACTCGACTATTATGTATCAAAATTTAATAAATTGATTACAATTTCTAGAATGTTTTTTTTTTAAATTTTAATAATATGATATATATATATATATATATATATATATATATATATATATATATATATATATATATATATTAGACGTATTATCAGTCTTAAGTACTGTCGATGACGTCAGACAAAGCCTCAAGTAAAAAATGAGGATTTCAGGTTATTTACTCAATATACAAATTGAAGATCAGTCAAAACCTGAGGTAGATATTTCCTACACTATATTGTACTTTGTAAGTTTTACTTTACAGCTTTGACAGTTGAAAAATCTCGATTTTGTTTATGAAATATGAAAGTTTGTGTTTTATAAAATGTATACTGTACAAAGGAAAATCGATCTACATTTTTACAAGCTTTCTTTGACATTCATTTCTAAAATAAAGAAGGGGTTTGTTTATGGATTGTGTGGCAGTTTTTGAGAACAAGCCATAAATAACCATGTATATTTTACATTCGGTTATTTGTAAATTGAAGTTAGATAAGTCAAAATATAAGAGAAATACTAAAATATAATATTATATTCTAGCACACATTACAAAATATAATTTGGAATCTATATGTAGGCCTATATGTTCGTAATGTATTGTAATTTTCGAAGACAGTTTAAGCATTGCTAATGCTGTTATGGTTTGTCTATAATAATTTTATTTAAGACTTTTTTTCACATGAACATTTTTAAAAGCGAATCGCAACAAAAGTTAAACATTGGAATATCTTCATGTTACACACTATTAAATATTAACTACATAATCATGGCGATGAATTAATGAATTTCCGGCAAGTAGTATCATGGTGATATGATATGATGAATTGTTTCTGGCTGTAGACATCATCTGTATGTGTTATGGTTTTTGTTTGTTTTTATTGGACTAAACATTTAAATATAACATTATTTTCATTCTAAGTTAATTCTTGGTACACTGAAGGAATCTGTTGCTATTTTGACACAAATTTGGGATGAAATAACAGATTACCCATATTTAATTTCATTGCAAGTAATTTTTATATCTAAATGAATTACAAGAATAAAAAATAACTTGTGCTAATGTTGTTATAGTTGATAAGGTTGTTATATGCTTTCCTTTTTTCTCTTACTAAACACATACAAAATACTTTTGCAGTTTCTTGACATTTTTCATCCTCTGCATTTGTAATCGGAATTAGTATTCATTACTAAAACTAACTAATTATTTTTCGATAATTAGAGTAATAGAGTTAGAATAAAATGAAATACCCAATAAGAATTGATAGGGTATTATTATATTATATTTTAATAAAAATACATATTCATATCCATGTCATTAAAAAATATTTATTTAGAGAAAACATAAATAAATTAAATATTTTCTTTATTAATAATATTTAAACAAACTTTATTCAATGTAAGACATTACTTGCTTTCTAACTTAATACTAAAATCCTCAATTGCAAAAACATACAAGTTATAGTGCCTTATACTAAGAGTCTGAAACAAAAATGTAATCTGTTAATCGAGATGAACTACACTATAATGGCTTTTTGTACTAAATATATATATTCTGAAGCTTAGTTGTATTGTAAGTATTTCGAGGGTTGTTTTCAATTCATTACTTCTGATTGATAGTAGTAAAATAAAAGACGAAATCAAGTTCATCGTCTCAAAAACCAAGGGGATACAGAAATTCATAAAAATCATTGAAACCACAATGCGAAAAATCAATAAATACAGCCATTTGTGGCTGGAAAAGTGGCATTGGAATACCAATGCTCAAACTATCCATGACCATGAAATTATGAATTTATTGTTGATAAGATTAACTAATCGCCAATAATAAAACGTTTATTTAGTTCCTCTCTTACTTTATATCATTATGAAGTTTAAAAAAAAAATCCATATGTAGGAGATGAGCGAATTGTTCAGAAAACGATTTTTAGTAATTCAGTTCATTTTTATTATGCAGGCTAAAAAAACTAATTCAAATTGTTTTGTTTTTATGTCGACGAAAAATGTAAAAAAGGTAAAGTAAGAAAAAACTCAACGTTGGATATTAACATCCGACATATGACAGTAGAATTAATTTCAAATTATCTTATCTGTATATGCTTAGTGTAAAAAGGCGTTTCTGCCATTTTATTGGAAGGTGATTTTAACTTTCAACTTGTAAGCTTAAACATAATACAAATTTTATTTAAAGAAAAAACAATATTTTATGTTATTCTGTTCTCATTATTATATTGAGCGCAAATAATTAATTTCAATAGAGTTGTTATGTAATTAATTCTGGTGTTTATGAACAAATTGAAACCTTCCTACAAATCCCATGTGCCGTAACTATTCCTACTTTGCATGCCTAGTGTCTCACTGTGCACAATTTATTACTGCTTTAACAGAGTGTCATAAAGTTTTATTGTAGCTATAAAATAAATTACAGTATCCAATTACCAGTTGTAGTTAATGGGTACGCAATTTTTCACCTTGATTAAATCAGTAAAAACCGCTGGGTGATCCAGCGTAAATTCTTACACTGATTTTTATGTAGGGTTTATAATACAATTGACAATAAAATTGCAGTATTTTTGTAAAAAAAGATTAAAGGAATGGGAGATCACAATTTACACAATCTTTCATTATCACTTTAGAGTAGAAAGGTTTTAGGGTAGTTTAACAATTCAACTTTGTATTATTGTTATTGCTAAAACGCATAATTGTTAAAAAAAAAATATTTTATTTTTAACTTATAAAACAAACACTTTAAAATAGAACGATAATAGCTGACGTTAAAATTTAATTATTATACCAACATCCAAATTTGTGTTTTGTAAAAGTCATATTATTAAACTAATTGTAAACAAATTCTTATGAAATCGGCCAGTGTTTTGTAAAAGTCATATTATTAAACTAATTGTAAACAAATTCTTATGAAATCGGCCAGTGTTTTGTAAAAGTCATATTATTAAACTAATTGTAAACAAATTCTTATGAAATCGGCCAATGTAAAACATATACAAACGCAGTTACACACGGAAATCTTTGATAAATTCTATCAAAATACAGTACTTTAAATTTAATATAAATTATTATTAGTATTAAACGGCAACTTTTAAAATTATCCAGATCGTAAACTGTATTTCATTAAGCTTTTGAACATGATATGAACCAAATTAAAATCTGCGTTTTATGATTTAGATCATGGTGAATTAAGATGCCTGTGTTGAAAAAATAGTTCATCAGTTAGTAATAAAACTAAAATACAAGTCAACTTACATTTTAGAAATTCAGTAATTTTATAAATAAATTGTTTCAACTATTATATATTAAAGTGACATTTTTTTTTTATATTGTATACTTTCTTTTATTATTATTCGTGAATATTTTAAACACTAAACGATGAAATGAGTTAATAATTAAATAAACTAATTGTTTATCAAGTGGGATTGATAAAACCGCTACACCCAGGTAGATTGGGTATTGTTTTCAGGGTTTGTTACTCTCCTTACATTAATATAGAAAAATCTTTTACTAATTATTTAGTATTTCTTAAAAGTAATGAGTTACCATTTACTTGTCATGGTAATATGTGATAGAAAAAAATTCGAAAACAAGATCTCACAAAAAATACGTTTACTTAATCAAACGCGTTTCAATGACAAAGTCGCTATCCTCAGTTATACATGAGTTACAATAACTAAAATTTTACTCAATAATTATTTATATGGATCATGTGATGATAATTTATTGATTTTGTTTATCACCAACATGACTATTGACATAATTTATATAATATCAAACTTAACTTTTGTTAAAAGTCTAACGTAGGCCTATTAGACGGTAAGCTGACATTATATTAGGATAATTTTTTGATTTTGTTTATCGCCAATACGACTACTGAAATAACTTATATAATTCCAAACTTAACTTTTGTTAAAAGTCTAACGTAGGCCTATTAGACGGTAAGCTGACATTATATTAGGACTTTTTTATTTTTTTTTATTTTGTTTATCGCCAATACGACTACTGAAATAACTTATATAATTCCAAACTTAACTTTTGTTAAAAGTCTAACGTAGGCCTATTAGACGGTAAGCTGACATTATATTAGGATATTTTTTTTATTTTGTTTATCGCCAATACGACTACTGAAATAACTTATATATTTTCAAACTTAACTTTTGTTAAAAGTCTAACGTAGGCCTATTACACGGTAAGCTGACATTATATTAGGATAATTTTTTATTTTGTTTATCGCCAATACGACTACTAAAATAACTTATATAAAAAAAAAACCTTTAAAATTTTACGTCATCTGACTTAGGTTTATATTTGAATTTTTTTCAAAAGCCACCTCCACAAACATATATTACTTTTGTGCACTGGGTTAAAGAACAAATTCTTAAAATTTGTCTGTAGTTGGGTCCCAATTACCACCTGGTGTCTAAACTGATACATTTGTTTGCTATACATACCGCACGGGTGGTCTGATACACTCTGTATAATATATTGAAAACGGATCGCCAGTATTTGCGTTAAAATACAAAGAAAATTATAAAAAATAAAGTTTTGAAAATTAGTTAAAACTTTTTTTATATAGACTAAAGTTAAAGTCTGTTCGACATGGAACCAAAGATGGATAAAAAGGTATAACAAAAATATTTAATGTTTAATAATAATAAAGGAAACCACTGGGATTTATGTTCATACAAAATCACCCTTTTAAAATAAGCCAACTTATTCTATGAAATCAAAGTACAGCAAATATAGGTTTAACAACAACTTGTTTACAAGTAGATATAGTGTAAGACGTTCAACGTATTGTGACGGGCACTTTGCTGCTGGCTCCGAGTTCCAGAGCGATGGCGTGTCTCTAGTTGTCTGTGTAGGTCCTTATGCGCTCATTGCTGCGCGTTCGTACGGTTGTCAGAATGTCGAAAATGGCAAGCGGCGTAAGTACCTCATATTAGCTCGGGTGAGAAACCGTGTAATATATTTTATTACTGCATTTTAACTTACACTTGCTCTACTAACTCGGGCTACATACATACAGGGATAAAAGCAAGAACACGAAGGGCTGGCTCTGTTCACGGTTCTAACCAGACTCTGCTCCCTCAGGTCTGTTGCAGAAGCATCCTGCCTGAAACCGTCCCCCCGCCCCCACTTCTTTTCTAGAATCATGACCTCCACAATTCAAATATACCCTGTTCAGTGTGTAAGCAGCCATGTTATACTTTCCCGGCTTTGAGTAAAGGTATATTCTCATATTCATAATATAAAGTGATTATTATAAGATGTACCTGTCACAATACCCCCCCCCCCACCTCAACAAAATCGATCCCTCGACTTTTATGTTAAGCCTTGGCAAGAGTTTTTCCTTATTACCGCTTTCAAATGCCCAAATAACATATTTGGCTTGCATCAAACACCAGACCATACACTGTGATATGTAAGCATTGTGGCACTTTTGTTTTTGGTTACTGCTGCCTGTACATTGCAACCAGATCATCCGGTACAGGCCGGTAAATTATTTAAATCATAAACATTTGTAAAAAATGTTTAAATAATTTGGTCGGAATACTCTCTGTTGTGTTTGAGTGGTGACAGTATTGTACATTACGTAAAAAAACTAAAACATGTGTATACTCATACAACAATGCTAATAAATCAAATCTGGAGATGCATAACAACACAACAAAAGTTTAAAATATTTCAAATGTACAGTTGAACAAAGTACCCCAAAACTCCAACTTACAGAATGCACTACAGCCTGTTAAACTTACATATACTTACACAACATACACGGTAAGCATATTGCACACTACAACATTTAAATAACTTTGTTACTATAACAATTAAACTGAAAACCGTAGGGTATTTCATTTGTGTATTATATATATAAATATATATATATATATATATATATATATTCAATTTATGCTTGAACATGTTGAAACTTTATATGGTTAAAAGTTTACAAGAGTGAGTTTTAAAATATACTTTTCTTATATTTTTAGTATATATTAAAACACTCTGCGTCAATTTTCAGCCATAAATATGCACTGATAAACGTTACTTAAATCTGAATTATATATATATATATATATATATATATATATATATATATATATATATATATATATAAAGACGCTATATGTATATTTGTATATCTGGGGGAACGTATATCAAGTGGTTTAACAAGTGCACAGAATGTATTTGTATATAAATGGGATAAAGGCAGAAGATGTAACAATGAGTAAGTGCTAGTATGTAACAGATGTAACGTGACTGATGGAGGTTGTGTTTAAGGAAAATAAAACAACCCTCCTACGTTTCTCTGTGTAGGGGATAATCGGGTGTATTTATAGTTGTTGTACTTAATATATGTTAAAAAAGATACATTACATAACTTTAGGTGAAATATCATAGAAATCAATTTAGTAGATATAATTATCGAAATCCCTTTTTATGGCCTCAAATTAAAAAAAGAAACCTCCTTATTTCACAATTAAACCACAAATAGAAGAGAGCAGGAGTTTATAAATATTGATTTAGTTGTTTGTGTTGTATGCACGACCTAAGGTTTGTATCATACATACTAACTTCTACAAATGGGATATCCATATATTTTTACAAACTAGTTTTTAGAAATGTTCAATATTTAAAAATATTCAGAGTCGTTTATAATTGGTAATTATACAATGCAATTTTCCGAAAACCATAATATCACGATGCGATGTCATTGAGCACGATTTAAAAATTATTATATAATTATGACAATCGTTTCAGTCTTATGATTATTAAAATAAAATGTAAAGTGGTATTATGTACATGATCTACGTAAATTTAAACTTAAAACCTATCTTTAACCTACAACTAACAGCTGGAATATCTCACTTCTAGTATAAATATTCCAACACAGTATGTAATTCCACTATGTTCAGTTTACTCCCTAATCTGCACTTCCCCAGTTTTATCTTAGCGCACTTGTAAGAATTTTTTCTTTCTTTGTAATCCAACGTTTAAACCATGTTTAAGTATTTAAAAGAAACATGGAAAATATATTATACATTCAGATCTACTCATGGAAGTCGTTCCGAATCTTTAAAAATAAAATACCTCTTTTTAAATATTATTGAATATTAGTCATCAAACGCAGCGTAAAAATTTTAGCCAAAACCAATATTTGGTGCCACATATTTGATGGTTGTAGCCTTGACATACTGCAACGTTAATGTCCATTGTATATTTCTTCTCTAAAAGTAAAAACCTATAATTTGGTATCTACTAGATAAAACAAAACAAATATAATTATTTTCAAAATAATTTATTCTGGAATCGTTACTTTGTTTTTTGCTATATAAAATTAACTTAAATGTTTAGTATTTATTCTCCAATTGTAAGTAATATCTTAATGAAAACAAATTTCTCCTGTTTCTCAGATATTTACAAATATTATTTTTTTAAATTTATTTCGCTTGACTGGGTGAATCATTTTGGTTTGTGGTTTCGCCCTTATTCCTGTTGGAATCTAGGTAGAAACTTTGGTAAATGTGTTGACTGAGGTTGGTGGCCATCATTGTATTTGATTATATACAGAAAATCCTTTATGATATACAAAATAATTCATTGCTTCCTAATAAATTAAATATAATAAAATTTTCTTGGATATTTTACGTTGAATAAATATTTGTCATTTTATTACGAAAAATATGAATTCCCGAGTCCTATATTTAATAATGGTAGTTTATTATTGTTTCGTAGGTAAATATTTATTAGGTACAGCCAATATTTAACTACGAAACATCAATAAACTACTATGAAATATTTCAGATTTAATTAAAACTTAAGGTAAAATTTTATCAACGACAACATCAATTTAATTACAACGTTTTGAAATATGAAGTTAATGACGTATCTCAAAATGGACTCTAAATGCAGTACCTAAATAAATAAAGTATTGAATTAAAATTAAAATTATTTTTGTGAAGTTTTATGTTTTAGTAATATAATAACTCTTAGGACTGTTAGGCTGATAAATAACCGTAATACTGATAACAACATTTTTACTTATCGGTCTATAAATACTCAATACTTTTGTTAAGTTCAGTACAATACAGAACAATATTAAGATCATTGGGCGGCACTTTGATCTACGTCAGGTAACTTCATCACAGTTTCCTGTAATTTGTTCCACATCCTGCGTCCTAAGATCTGTCATTCGACTCGATTTACTATAACGTTTAATGCTGGGTATGGGTGGAGAGGTGGAGAGTAGTTAATTATACACTATACCGGGGTGAATGTAACCTGATTGTCAATAAATCCACCCCGAATAAAATAAACATAAGATATAGAGCAATTTATTGTTTTCTGATAGTAATTTTTAAAGATTTTTCATAGACCTAAAAAAGATTTAGAATATTTTAAATAGTTATTCTACTAACATGTTGCAATAAAGTGATATTAAATACTCTGAATTCAGTAAAAAATAAACATATTTTATTCTGTTTATAATTTTACTAATACTAATAACGAATAAAACTAAATTTATTTAGAATCTTAATAATACTCATACTGCCAGCGGTAGGAACAATTTTAAAACAAAAGAAAATTTAAGTTAAAACACATTCAAAACAAAAAACCTGATGAGTAGAATTTTTTTTTGAAGACTAAATGCCCTACATTACTAAGACAAGGAAACAGTAAAAGAGATTGTTAAGTAAATTCTACTTTAATTGTTCTTTTTTATATTTAATAAATAACTTCTGATAGAGCATGGCAATGTGCATTAGTTTTTAATTCGTTTTTGTTTGTTTGTATTTTTGTAACTGTTGTGCCTAAATTTTGGGTTTAAAAATTATATTTTAGTTTCATAGCTTGCCAAAAACTTTAGATATTGAGGAAAACAGTTATTGAAACCTATCACCGATCAAAGAAATTTTGGAAAATCCGTTGACTCGTAAACACATTTATATATAAATACAGAAACACAGGCTTAAAAACTAACAGTTTTGGAGGTAAAAGAGCGGAAATACATATATTTCTTTACAAAAGCAGTTTTCCTTCTTTACTATACTTAAGATTTGATTTAAAAAAGGAAAGAATTCTGAATTTGTGATTTTAAACCTAGGAAACTTGACCAAGTATTTAGTAAAAAATTACAAATATGTGTAATTTGTTGATTTGTTGATTTTATTTTATTTTATTTTATTTTTTATCAAATATCTGTCGTAATAATATATTCCAGCCACCTCCAAGACAAAGTTATGACATGACAAAGTTGTGACTTAACAAAGTTATGATGTAACAAAGTTGTGAAATAATAACCCCCAAATTCTCGAACACTTTACAAGTTTTCCTGTATCACTATGTGTGTGTGAGTGAGAGAGAGAAAGAGTGAGTGTGTGTGTGTGTGTATATTATTTCTTTATAATAGTCAGGACAAACTTATAGCATATCATCTCACCTATAGGACTTACACCCCACAATATAATTCCTTTTCATAAACATAGCATCTCCATCAAATGATATCTACACTTTTTCCTATAATAACAATAAGAAAAATAATTATTTCAAAATCTTTTGATACTTTATAAATTCGAAATTAGAAGAAAACAAAATACTAATACATCAATTTATTGATTTTAACGCTTATATATTTTGTTTACCAAGCAAGTATTATAAATTAAATAATTATATTAAGGGAATGATATAAGACCTAGACTGGGAATTGAACACAGGACCTTTGTCTTTACGTGACAATACTCTACCAACTGAGTTATCATTGCTAGTATCTCAGTATAGGGGGTATATTTCTCACTTGCCATTGATTTTTGAGTTATAAACGATCAATTACCTCGTTACACTTAAATAGATACGTAAAGGCTACAAGTTGAGTGTACAGATTAGTTTCAATGTTCTTTGTAACGAGGTAATTCATCTGTTGTAAACAAAAAACTACAGCAAAAACAATGTCAAGTAAGAAGTCTATCTACCCCCTTATATTTAGAAGCGATCATCAATAGCTGAGTTGGTCGAGGATTGGCGTGTAAAGCCAAAGATCCTGCCTGGGTTCAATTACCAGTATAGGTCGTATATCTTTCACATGTGGATGTATTTTAACTTTAAAATTAGGTTTTTTAGATTTTATTACGTGTTGATAGCATGCGATAACACATAATATATTTTAATAAAAGTTAAATATTGTTACATTTTGAAAAGTATGTTTTTGTTTCTTTTTTCTATTGATTTAGAGAAACAACAATGTGTACGAGTAGTTATCAGTTACCTTATTAGTTAAATGCTTTCGTGTCTTCAACAAAAACCTATAAATGTTATTAGTATTAACAAATACAATTACATCTGGGAAATAACGATCTTACTGACAAAATTTTGCCCTGTATTGTCCTCGTACATAGAGAGTTTAAAATTAATGACAACCTCAAAGATAATTTACATTCACGAACTTTAAAAACATTTTTCAAGTCAACCAACACGACAAAATAAAAATGGAGGCCATTACTTGTCTTTTTAATAAAGACAGCGCTGTTAATGAGATGAAAGAGTAGTAGTAATGCTTCTCCTTGGGAAGTGGGACATTTCAGATGGATTGCTGGCGATGAAATGTTGCTTAGGTTAAAGATATTTTATGAAAAAAACTGTTTTGTACATTAAACACTTTTATCAGCAAATTTATAATTTAGTTGGTGAAGTGTTAGTTATGGTGATTTTCCCCATTAAAACTTCAGCAATCGAGACGATACAATGCCAACCAAAGTTAACTATGGTTGTAATTTATCATAACATTTATCTCACAGATTTTATACTTACAATTAATTTATTCGTATTAAAAACATACTTATATATTCGTACAATAAATTAATTAGAATAAATTGTTTTCTTTTGTTCCCATTTGGTACTGAGGTTTGTCACTACAAATTCAAATTCTATTATATTCTGAAATATTAAAAATATTTTAATTTTTAAGAAGATTCATTTTTAATGTACACAAAATTCAAGTGCTGTAGACCTAAGTGTGATAAAATAATATGTTTTTGTAATCATAGAGCACAGTAGTACTCTGTTATTGGTGGTTTTATTTCTAAAGTATGAACTAATTGCAATTTCAGATCACTACAATCACAAATAAAATTGTATACTAATTTTCATCTGGCTCTCTCTTTGTGTAGAGCCATAATTGTTAGAGTTTTCTTGTTTGTAATTATAACATTTAAGTTTTATTATGTTGCATTTTATTCACTCTTAGTAAAAACTATTTTGTTAAACAATGCCTATTAAAACTTGTATTAATTTGAAAATGTGAAACAACTGCACATATTTAATTAGCTTTAGCACAAAATCCAACATAAATTCATTCTTATGAGAATATTAATTCACACTAAATAAAAATTAAACACATTACAGTTGTATGTTATATTTTTAACACACACATTTGTTTCGTAATTTAAAAATTATATTAAATATATATATTCAAGATATGTGTTTACACTTTGACAAGATCATAACTGACTTTTTGGGTTTTGAAACATAAGTTGCTCTTCTATTGAGAATTAAAATGGGAATCTCTATATTTAATTTAAAGGTCAATATATATAACAATGAATATAGAGGTAACACTTTATTTTTGCATGATTAAAGAATAATACCAATAATATTACTAATATTTGCTTAGCATTTGTTTCACGAAAATTCATTGACACATTTTTTTTTATTAATTAGTAAACGTTTACTTGAGTGAAGATTAACTTTTTCGACTCTAGCAGTCCGAATATATATATCAAGTATCGGATGTTATATCACAGTCTTACTTGTTGGGTGAGTGTAAGTAATGTTACTACGGGGTGAGTCAGACCACCCGTGCAGTACTTATAGCTGTCTTACAAACTTACTTTAACACTTTTTCATTCTCATTTCCCCCTAATTTGGCTCCACTGAATCCAATGAAATTAATTTCAATTTTGAAAAATGCCCCAAAAGGGCCCTTTTTGGGGGGTAGGGGTGCTTTTTGAGGAATTTTCAAATGTAAACATGGGTTGTGTGATACATCATTTTAAAGGTCTAATTACCTTGAACATTTTGGCGCAATCAAAAGTTAATTATCTTTAACCGTATGTACAGGGTGTACCAAAATGTATTGAAATTGGACTTTAAAATAAAATACCGTGTTATCCTAACTACAATACGGAACAGCACCAGATTTTTGTCCAAGCTTATTATTGAGCTATTCTTTAAGAAAACGTGTGGTAGGGGCATTTTTCACTGGATTTTGAATATTTTAAAAATGCTCAAAATTGAAGAATTTAAAAAAGCCTAAAACTCAAAACTCTTAAATAGCAACTTATAGCAAATGTTATATCAAGTAAAAGGTCTTTTTAAAACAAACATTTTTTGTATTTTATTTTTTTATCTATCTCTTACTGTTAAAAAATGGCAGCCAAAAAACTTAATTATGCCAGTTTACAAAATGTAACAAATAAGTTTTATTTGAACAAAAAGGTGTTTATGATTAAATAAACAGTCTCTGATATGTAATAAGACCAAAATTCAACTTGTTTTTATTTTTCAATGTTTTAAAGATAAACATGGACAACTACTACCAAAGTATTGAACCACATTGGTAGTAGGTCCCGGGCGATTGAAGAAGTGTGTGTTGGGTCACAATTGAGAACAGTGCAGAGATGCCCCGCTAGGAACACGCCCGGTAGAAGAATCTAATCATATTCAAATTATTTTGTCAATCCATTGTTAAAAAATTTCACTATCTTATTATTTCTATTAGTTGGCCTGTAGTTCTAATATAATTCATATTTTGTTATTAATTTTCAGTAATAGAAGTAGGTCCCGGGCAACTTAAGTAGTTTGTTGGGTCACCATTGAGAACAGTGCAGAGATAGGAACACTCCAGGTAGAAACATTAGGTAAATATGTAATTTTAAATTAAAAAATTCCACTATCATTTTATTTCTATTAGTTGGCCTGTAGTTTTAATATAATTCATATTTTGTTATTAATTTTCAGTAGTGGAAGTAGGTCCCGGGCGACTAATGTAGTGTGTGTTGGGTCACCATTGAGAACAGTGCAGAGATAGGAACACGCCTGGTAGAAACATTAGGTAAATATGTAATTTTAAATTTATATAAAGACATAAGTAAAGATGCAGTTTCGATTACTCTGTAAGCTTTCAGTTTGTAAATGTGTTGTTTTATTCTGTTAAATAAATACCTTTAACTTTATGAAAACTTGTTTTTTATTTTAATGTTTGTGAAAAGTAAATATTTTTTATTTTATTTTTGTTTCATAACAAACCAATTATAAGTAGAGCTAAGTTACATGAAATGAAATTTCTAGTGATACTTCAGGATCAATACATAGAAATTATGTATGAAACTCCTTAAGGGTTTCAGATTGTTTTTCTTTGAAAGCAAAATAGAACGCAACAAAACCTACAAAAATACAAGGTATTAGATAAATACATCCATGATTTCAATTGTAAATGGGATGTGCAATATTCAACCACACTTCTTAATGTCAGTAACAAACTGTTGGAATTTTATTTATTTCTCGTTTTGATAACTACACACTTTCGCTGATGCTATTGTGCCGCGAGTCTTCGTCATAGCTCGGCAGTAGTTGTTTTAGTATTGGTGACTGTGCAACAGAAAGCTCAAAATGTGTTTTATGGTTTGTTGAATTAAGTGCTCCTAAGTTACTCTTGGCAGGATCGATCATCAGGCTCTTTGTGACTTCAACCAGGGTAGCTTTACAATTGGAATTCGGATGAGGAGAAGTCTCGGTTTGACCGCAACGACTCAACCACCAAATAAGCCCCAAGTAATAGACTTGCAATGAGTTACCCATGGACCCCCGGAAGAAGATATGTATTCATATCTTCAACAACATGATAAAGCGGCACATAAAAACCTCATTACGCTGACGAATTCTTTGGAAATACTTAGAGTATACAGACACCAGATACAGCTAAGATAACTTACAGCTGCTTCCATGTAGATGATCAAACAAGCAAAGGCTATCATTTCATTAGCCGGCATTTGAAGTTTGCAGCCGAGTACATCAATCCGTCGAACGGACCTTCATTTTGTCTATCGTCACTGTTTTGTAGAATAAGAAGGTCCAGACCACATTTTGCGGCGACAACCGCAGGCTAAATGAGACTAATAGAATGATACCAGAATATCCCTGCAATTTAACAGACTTTATGTTTCATTCAAAATACATCATTTCCCACACGTTTACCATACTAGACCTAACAAGCGAATACTGATTGATAACAATTGCGACTCCTCCAATCAGCTCACCGTCTTCAACACTCAGAATGGCAGTCAATAAATTTCACCGTGAAGCTTATCCGATTTTGGAACTCCCCAGCTTTCGATGATTTATATCCATAGCGATTCTATTGACCTGCGACTGAGACAACAGAATCGCCTACGTAGATAACGACGACATCATTTTAGAAGATTGTATCAGCTATCGGTATTATGTCGAGTGAATCCACAAACATCAGGATCTCCACGGACTTATCTGCCAACTGGAAAAGTTTATCGACCCCACTACAGTAATGATTAAGTGTGCTCACCATCGTCTGTACCAGCCATACTTAGAAGAGAATAACTTCTGCGTTCCTGGTATGTTCATAGACGTTGAAGGACACTAAGCTAAACTAACAGTTTGGGCGTTGCTACATCAGAGTACTCCTACCAAATCTAGCTCTACCAGGTAGCGTGAACGATATTTCCGACGGTGTGTCATGTTACCAGTAGAATAGTGTGCTATCTAAACATGGGTCAGAAAGTTTGATGGAATTAATTGTTAAATTAGTGTTTATTACTATATTTTTAGCATTTTCAGAGCAAAAACACGTGACCTATGTCAAGAGAGAGAGAGAGAGAGAGAGAGAGAGAGAGAGAGAGAGAGAGAGAGAGAGAGAGAGAGAGAGAGAGAGAGAGAGAGAGAGAGAGAGAGAGAGAGAGAGAGAGAGAGAGAGAGAGAGAGAGAGAGAGAGAGAGAGAGAGAGAGAGAGAGAGAGAGAGAGAGAGAGAGAGAGAGAGAGAGAGAGAGAGAGAGAGAGAGAGAGAGAGAGAGAGAGAGAGAGAGAGAGAGAGAGAGAGAGAGAGAGAGAGAGAGAGAGAGAGAGAGAGAGAGAGAGAGAGAGAGAGAGAGAGAGAGAGAGAGAGAGAGAGAGAGAGAGAGAGAGAGACAGAGACTGTTAATGGTCGATTGAGGTTTAAACGAAAAAATAAAATTGAAGATTTTTAAATGAAACCCAATAAAATATAGATTTCACAATAAAGTTGGTGACAAATCCATTTTTGAGATTATTAATAAAATAGAGATTAATAGAATAAAATAAACAGTTCACATACATATAAATATATACATAATGATAACGTCAAACACGTGAACAAAATTCAACTATGATATTTAAGAAACCAGTAAAAACCACGTTTCAAAACCCTCCGAGCAGGCACTACACTACACGGATTCAAACTCGAAAACTCCCGTAAAAGCCTCACTCCAAAACATGTAAAACGAAGTTAGTATAGCGTTTCTAGCGGAGCAAACAAACAAAAAGTACCCACGTACACCTACAAAACTGCCCCCGACATTATCTCCTAGACGCCAAGCTACCAATCTCTCCTAAACACAAAGTAAAACTTGGTAGGTTTTGTAGTTTCCCCTCACTTGACGAAACATTTTATTGCGGGTCAGGTCTTCAAATCTCCCATGACGACCAACACCCTCCCGGTTGGTTCTGGAGTTCTGTTACTCGGAACAATGAAATTTCACTCCTGCATTTATGGCCCTAGGCCAAAATAAATAAATAAAAAGGATTCCTTTCAAAAAGACATTTGTTACGTAAATTACATTAGGCAATCTTTCACATTGCACACCACATCCAACAAACCTGGGCTCCTGCATGATTTGTTGTGAAGTTTCACCTGACTGAGACTAAGTCTTTATCTGGCCTTCGTGCGATATATAACGTTCTGCTTTCTTCACATTTACACTAGATTCTCGGTAAGTAGATATAAAAAGATTCTCTGATTGGTACATGGAAAGCCTTTCCTGTCACTATTGGTAATATAAGATGTCTCCCCCATTGTCTTTTTGAAGATTTTCCACTTATCATACGAAATTTAAAACAAAATGTCTATCAACTCCTCCTTACGAGGCTCAAGCCTTCTCTTTCTATCCCCAATTATGCTCACCTAATGCCGACGACTGCATTTAAAGCAATAATTTATGTGAAATAAATTATACATAAACATTGTATAAACTAAACCTATAACTTTATGTTAGACAATATCTTTATCATGAAAATTGCGGGGTTTTAAAAACCTTATATCTATGTGTTTAAAGCATAAGAAATTTTATTTTCAACCGATTTTATTCAAAACATTTTTTTTAGGTATGTTTTATCTTACTAATTATCTGTGTAAAATAGAATGTAATTGTTACTCAAAATCTGTGAGTACCTGTCTTAAGCTCAAATTTAACAAATCCATAATCTGTTCTAATTTATAACTAACTGGACTTTGTAATTTTCCTAAATTTGTTGCAGTAGAGAAAGGAATTGAAATACTCCACCATGTGGAAGGAGTTGTCGGCAATTCCATGTGTTGATTGCAAAAAATAATTGTTATATATGCCAAAGCTTGGAGATGTAAAGAGAGAAATCAAAACAAAGTGAGCTTAAAAAATTAACGCGATATGACATTTTCTTTAAATTCATATCTCTTGTTTTCCCTGTTATAAATCTTCAAAATTACTAATTTAGGTATACATTTGTCATTTTTATGGAGTGTTATTTCCGAGTAAGAATTTATCAGTGAGCTACAATGTAGATATTATTTTATACATCCGTAGCGTTTAGGATAAGTGTGTTACAGATCACCTGTGGATATTTGTGTAAACTTTTTATTCAACTTTGCACATTGGTTGAACATAGTTTTGGTAAATTAATTGTACATTGATGAGATATATTTAATATTTGTTTAGGTAAGCATACTTTAACCTCTAGGTAAATGTCCCACAAGTTTTATCACATTCAATGAATGCTATCAAAACATTCTTTATCCAATTAAAACAGAGAGAGTTATTGGTAAAAAGAAGTACGTCCTAGGAGTGTGATATATAAATTTAAAAGAATTAAAATCCTTAGCAGGAATTGTGTCGTTCAATTTCAGTGAAATATGTCACACATAAATTACACTTGCTGATCAAAATAATTCATTTCTTACTCAAACTGATTTTGTATTCTCTAATTTCGTTTCGGAGATTTAAAACGAATCCCTATAGTTATGTTTTTTTATATATTTCTACTTAAAATTTAGTTTTATAACAAACTATTATCATTATTGTTAAACACATTTTTGACTTTTTTTTAAACTACTTTTAATGAACTTAATTTGTTTCTATTGAAATCACTGTTGAATATGAAAAGACAGTTTTCATAAAGCATCCATGTATCCTAAGCACTATAATGTGTTTCATATCTTACAGAAATATGCAATAACTTTGTATTTAAGCCATTTACATATATATATATATATATATATATATTGGGACGTGGAATGGAATTCGTGAGATTTAGATTGTCTTATCTAAAACTGTAGACGCATACAGTTGTCTTAAAAAGCGTTCATTTCCAATATTAATCGGCGTTTCTCCAATTATTACAGTTACTCAAGAGCAAAATAATACACAATATACGTTTAAGTTAACGGAAATATTTCCTCGATATAAGCTGGATAGCCATTACAGTTAAAAACTCAAAATCATATCAATTATGTAATTATTGTGATTGTTGGGATGGAGGGACTTTTTCACTATTTTAATACACACTAAGTAGAAAGAAAGGATAATATAATTTTGTTACTATTGGCTTTTTATTTGTATCATAAAAACTTACATCAATATAATAGTTTTTACCGATGTCACTATGTTTCAAAAAAAATTAAATAACGAATATTCCTAACATCTGCATCAATGTATTAAGTTGAAAAAGAGGTCAAAATATATGTTTTTATTTAATTATATTCTAAAGAATTACTTTTATACATACAGTCAATAAATGGAACTCAAAATAATTACCGCACTATCTAACACAAGTACGTGAACATGGGTTGTGCAAGTTAACTACATATATCTTTTTCTTCCACATCGTTGTAAGTTGTAACTGATTCATAATTTCACAATCTAGTTACAGACTTTGAAATGTACCGACATTTGTCCATGTTAGTATTTCTCATACTTAAAATATATACAAACTATAGAAACAACAAATTAAATTATAATAAACACGAATTTATTGCAAGCGTAAATTATTATAATATTGACCACCTTGTTTATTTTAGAACACTTGCAAGTTAAATTATATAACGTTATTTTAGTATTGGTAAAAATCTCTATTTAAATTCATGTCACGAAGACATTCCAGTGTACGTTTGATTTAATAAAGATTCACAAAATAAGGCCATTGTGAAGCAGCGCTAAAACGCAAATCATTAAATCTCCTTTATCACGTTACTCTTGTATTTTATTTGAATCTTGTAATTTTAATTTATTTGTCGTAAAAGAATACAGTTAAATATTGCTTCGTGTGAACAACACTCCTGTGTTACTAAGAATTGCTATTTCTCCTTTAAATTCTGAATACTAAGTTTTCACTTAGGTGATGATATCTTTGATACTTTTAAAAGGGAATTCAATTTTCTTTAAACATTTCTCTCGTGAAGAAAAGAAAATGAAACTCATATCATTAAACAAAAACGAAATTTCTTAATTAAATTTTAGTGAAATAGAATATATATAATAAAATCCTCTTTTTCTTCCGATGTGGCTCACCACTACTGAGTGACACCCAGAACTGAACAAGGACATTTGGTCTTCTGTAGGATACTGCCTATACTAGGGTCATAATTAGTCTAACGGGCATAGTACTAAGAGTGAGTTGGTAATTTTTTTAACAAACATGCTCTGTTATTATTATTATTACTTTCTTCTTTTTTGTGATAAACTAACAATACAATTTCAGTTTTCTAATTTTGTATTGAAAACGTGAATATATTTATTGACAGGTCCTTTTGAATTTCATAGTACACAATTAATTTTAGCACTTAAAGATGATATTTATTTTTCATTTCAGATACAAATATATATTTATTTAAATATAAATAAATAAAAAATATATTTATAATATATATATATTTATTTTTAGACATATTTATTTTAAAATATTTGTTTATTTTTAAACAAATATATTTATTATTATTTTTGTATACTGTATACAAAACTGACATAAAGTTTCACTTTTGACCAATATTAAAAAAAAAAATGTAGTTTACATTTAAAGGAAATTTTACTCTTAATAATAAGTAATAATTATGTTCAACAAAAAACCATTTTGTTTTTATATTTTATCTTTCACAGTGGTTTCTAGAATTTAATACATTTAAGATATATTTTTAAATCTCTATGGTTGTTAATAAACAAAACACGAGTATATTTAATACCAAAATGTGTTTTAAGATTTGTATGCTTGCTGCCGTAATCAACTTTGACCAACTTTGAATTTTATTTTAGTTTTTTTAAATAGCTGTTTAGTTAGTTATTAAATATACTAAATTTTAACAATTAAATTCAGCTATATATAATATTTTTCTACTTCATAGGGGATGTTAGCAGATAAAGAAACTGTAAGGTACATAGAAACTGTAAGCTCTTAATAGTTGATTTGATACATTTCAGTAACCATTAACAACCTTACCAATTAATTAATCAAAAATAAAATTAAAGAACTGACCTATTCAATTTGAAGATTGAAGCAATTTGGCGTAAAAAGGCTTCGACTCGTATCTATCTTTTTTTCCAAAAAAAATCGAAGTTTTATTCAACTAAACTCCAAGGAAACCATTTCGTTTTCTTTTGTTGATGATAGATTAAAATCTCAACCTCTTTTTTGAAAAGAATTGTTTGATTAAACTGTTATTGCCTTAGAAGAGAAACGTTTAAAATTTATTTTCTTTGAAAGAAGAACTTAGGAAAATCTTCGTCATCCCATTTTCGGGTAGGATTTATCTTAGATATAACAATTATGTTGAATCTAATCATGGAATCGTTTGCTACAAGTATGATGGAATGTTAGTTTTATTCCTTTATTTAAATAAATAAACTAATATAACTAAAATAAAATAAAATACGATGTGTAATGAAAGTAATTCAATTATTTGATAAGAATATTTATAGTGAGTTTAATACAATATTATGTAATAAAATCTTCTGAATATTGTTAGTTCTCCTATATATAAACGTATAGACGGTAAACGTATTCTTGAACAACGAATATAACTGGGATAGCTGCATCCAAATTCAAAATAAAAAAAGATTTCTCGATTTTCAATTTATTTTCAGTTTGAAAATTATTAACTCGGAGAGAGGTCATTACATTTCAAACTCTCCAAATAGGTTGCAATGTTATGAAGTATTTATAGTATAAAATGAACTGGAAATAATTATTACATAAAACGTATTTGTACAACCATATTCATATTATATTGTGTTATAGTTCGTAATGAAGGGAGTATTATTATTATTGTTGTTGTTATATTATTATATTATTGTCTTAAACTAAATAAACCTACAGAAAAACTGATATAAACTGAAGAAATTAAACAGACATGTTTATTAAATACAACCGGTTATCCATAACTGCTTAAACACACAAAATTTTATCGTTGTTAAGCAACACATCTCCTCTTAGAGTCACTCAGGTTATAAATAGCAAATAGTAACTAAGGTGTTTACACTTTTATTATTAAATTATTACAATAATTTATTTGATCTATAATTAGTTTAATTTAAAATTTGTATTATTAATTTATTTGTCGTAATAATGAAAACTTAATATTCTATCAAGCGAGCCCTAGAAAAGTCTATTTCTATATTGCAGAAAATTGTTATCTATATTTCAGAATGGAAGACAAATATTTTTCTTCTATGATGATAACTTTAATATTTTTTTAAATACAATGACATATTACTTAAACAATAATGTAGGCGGTAAAAAGAAAATGAGATTCATGAATAAATTTTAGATTACCTTTTATTAAAAATGAAAAAATGAGATTCATTTTATTAATTAAGACATATATTCACTGGACTTTATATCACTTGAGGAATATTAAATCTCCAAATTTTGTTGAAGTAAAAATATTACTGACTAGGGGGTAGCTAAATCGCTAATTCCCATACTGTTGTGCTTGCTTTACTGGTTTATTTTAGCTAAAAAAATTGTTTACTGAGGATTATATTTTAAAAAAATCATTGTTAACATAGAAAGGACTTATAATTTTAAACAATATAGAACATATTATACGTTGTAATGATATTATGTATACAAAATAATAAAACTAAATTTAGAAATAAAAAAAGTTATAAGTATTTTTTTTTAATTAGTCACATTTAATAGTAGTTATTGTGATCAGTTTGTATGAACATTTTATGAAATTTTATGACATATCAGGTAAATTATTTCAATTAAATAATACTAGATATGTTTTATAAATTAAGTCAACTATAAAATTGCAAAAACAATGTAAGGAATATAACTTATTTTACTATAGTTTCATATCTCTAGAAGTCAAATCTTGCAAAACATAATTAACAATAAAAAATACGATTACCTTTCAGTTTGAATACGACAATTCAGTTTAAAACCCATGCATTAAATCTTTAATATCTCATATACTTAAACAATATAAAATAATATTTACTTAAATCAGTTAAAATTCATACAATATTTTGGTAAGTTTTTGTTTATTTTTTTCAAAGAATTTCCTCTTCACATCTAGATACTACAGTAGTAACATCTAACGCAATAGACAGATGCTACTTTTTATACTTGATACGTGACCGATGGAGACCTCGTTTTATTTTAAATTGTACATTTAAGTCTAAGTTTCTAAACTATTTGCTAATTAAATTTTCTAAATATAAATCGAGAACAATTATCTAACATTTGAATTTTAATAAGTCTAGAAGCGGAAACAGAGGAAAATGCGTTAGTTTTATTTTCATTAAGAATATATTTTTTTCTACACTACAAAAAAGACAACGGAGTTAACAAAAAGCTAAGCGTTCCATTTCTACTTGCGTTTCATTCCATTTGTATTAAATGTTTATTCTTTCTACAATCACATATTTACTTTGGATCAGATTTGAAACACACGCAATATATGTTATTCGTCGTGAAACGCTCTTATTTTCATTGAAAAATCAATCTGTCGTTTAAAATAAGTTTTTGGTTATTGCTAATATCGGAAATATTTTCATCATTGGTAAGCTATTACAGTAAAAAATACTTTAAAATATTTCAAAATAAATATTTCCTGCCACCCTAGAATATTAAATTTCTATCGTGCTATTGTGACTTGGTTAAATATGGAGCACTAACCTAATTCTTTTAGAGTTTTATGGCATGGTAAATAAAACATAATGGGTGTATTTGTTATTTCCTTGCTTGAAATAAAGTACGACAACAAAGTTTGTGTTATAGAGACTACAAATGCACACTCCTGTTAAAGGATTAGTTTTACTAAAAAACCCTGAAGCAGAGTTACATTGATAATATCTCTGTGTATATTTTTTTATATACTTCTTTTGGCTCGTTATTGTCCTGTACATTTTGTATGGAGAAACAAGCTCCATCACGAATCGATTGTCCCATCACGCCCCACTATATATACTTATGTATATAAGTACTTTTTACTTATAAAAGTACGTATATATGTTTATAAGTACATATATACTTAGGACTAAGTATATATGTAGGTAAATACTCTCTGGCGCTCACAAAAATATTGCACTAACTCTCTCTCACCTATAAATACATACAAAACAACTTGAAAGAAAGAAAAAGATTTATGTAAAATATGAGTGTATATTTTTATCACTGTGGCAATGTATTATTGTAAATATTACTGTAGAAATACTTCTTTCTGTAAACATTATTATTACTAAATAATATGTTAGTAAATATTATTTTTTTACTAATATTTAATAAAGAAAATAAACTATGTTTTTTTAAATACACAGTCTTAAATTTATATTATAAATACACGTAGAGTATGAACACTCTCCAATGATTGTCTCTTTATTACATGGTTTTAAATTAAATATGTAATAAATAATAAAAAAATACATATAATTAATATTTTTATTACTTTTATTGAAACTTTAAATTTTAATGAAAGTTTAAATTTTCACTTCTGTCTACCCTTCCGAGACGGTAATATTTTTTCTACAAATTTTAACTAAATTCTTATAAATTCCAGATATATTTAAAATAATTTTTAATATAAATTTTCTAAACCATTAAACATGTTTTCTAAAGAGTTAGAAATAATACTATTTGTTTGGATAAAATTTGGTAAAAATTGGATAAACATTATGTTTATGTAAAACATGTAAATCGAAATAACGTACAATGGTTGAAATGTATATATAAGGCAATATTATTAAACAATACGTTAAATGCTAAATAATACAAAAGTGATTATATAACACACACAAATATAAGTAGTTGTGAATTAAATTTTTAGTATGTTGTGCGAATTCTTTAGCAAAAAAAATTGCCCCAAAATTTGCACTTTTTCCATTATATTTCAAATATTTGAATTTAGCTAATACTTCGTGATAATAACACGCACGTGAGTGTTATCTTTTCTTAACTTAGCTGAATATATTTTAACTAATTCTGCCACATTGCAGGAAGAGTGATAAGTCAGTATTATTAACGCCTATCCTTTTATCTTACCATTATCACCCTTATCCTTTCCATATCTTAAATCTGATATGTAATTAATAGAGATCGAAATATACTAAGCTAAATATATAGGAGAGGTTGAAGTTATTTAGAGTTTAAAAAAATCGAATTCTATGCTACGTAAACAAATATTTTTTCCTTTCAAAAAGTGTCAAATTAACCAAGAGCGTCTTTTACCAGGATTGTCGGTAGATTCTCTCTGAAAATTTGTGTTACTTGTACGACCTCAACTACAATGCCAAACTGATTGATATGATATTTGTGAAGGTTTATTTTGAGTGCAACACAAGATGCTCATACTTACCTAAGAAAGTATTGTAAACAAACTTTTTTACCCAGAAAGTATTGTTTTTTTGTTTTTTTAACCAACAGTTTAAAATTGTGTTCGGTTGATTTCAATCAAGTGGGACAATATTATAAAATGAATTGATATATTATAAAATTCAACTGTTTTCTGTGTATTGTATGCTTGTAAGTGAGAGTGTCTTAGTATTTGCTCTAGAGATTACAATAATTTCGATCCGACTTTATTAAATTTAGTATTTTGTCCCTAGGTTTTCAAAACTTTGGACAAGTTCGTCAACTAAATTAATCGGTTCTCATGTTTTAAAATGACTTAATTAAAATATGTTACATTGTTTAAAAAAGGACGTTCAACTATGTAATGATTTTAATCAGTTTTAAATATTAAGTACTCCTTATTTTAGGAAAGTTATTTATGTCTAAATTAACCATTTTATGACTACAATACCGGTAAGTAGTTTATTTAATTACCACTATAAATAAATAAATACAAATTAATATAATTAAATCTAAGTCAAATTATCGTTTTATATATATTTGTGTTAATGTTTACCGGCGAATAAATTGGTGAGACTTTTATTATTAATTTTCCAACCTAATCTGATTACCTTTTGTCTTTTGAATACTAAAACAGATTTAGAGCGCTGGATTAAAAACAGAGACAAAAATAGTTGCATAATGCGTTGAGATAATACAGGGGGATGTAAACTTGATTCAGTGGAGTAAAATACTTTGTTTAGTTATTTACACATTAAGGTCTTGTAGGTTTCATAACAATCATATCAAATATTTATTTACAAGTAATAAGCTTCTCAAAGTTGTATGTGTATAAGTTTACATATTACCTAGATAATATTTATTACTGAAACTGATATTTTGTAAAGATTTATAACAAGTTACAAATTCTGAAAAATGCAATTATTTGTTTAGACTTTGGCCCCTCTTTTTGGAGATTGAGGTGTATTCATTACATTTATAAACAAAGCTTGGTGTTATGGAAATTAAAAAATATTTCTTAAAACAAAAACTTCGATGTACATAGTTCTCACCTATGTTCGTAGACTTTATCCTGTTATCTTCCTTTCATCCTAGTTGAGATCTTAGGAGACCGTTTTCTAACTTGGTGACACCAACGTTTATTTTATTTTTTTAATGTTTGAAATTTTGATAACAATTGTTCGCCTAAATGACCATTTTGAATATATCCTACCTTTCCGTACTGTATAAGTGCACTACTGTATTTACGATTTTTGATCTCTTCTGTTATAAAATAACACTCTATATTTGCATTTTTGTATGTTTAATATTTAAATAAGAACTGTATTTATGAAACTTCAGTACAGAGAATATTAAAATTTTTCAGGGTGATATATTTTATGATTTGAATTTCTTACTCATTTAAAATGAAGACTTTAATGTTCTACTCCTACTATTATTTATCGAACTAATTAATCTTTTAATCCGTGGTTTGGTCACTCTTTTTGTCGTAATTAAATGAAAATTTAAAATCATCATATAAGTATTTTTTCCCAATGCTGTCTTTTTAAAAGCAGTTTTTAGTTATTAACAACAAAGTGGAGTATGTTGCATATTTACTCTGACAATGTAAAGCGTAAAATCTAGAGAATGAAAATAGTTCTGCCAAACTTTCGTTTACATATAAGTTATCCATGTATATGTCGAAATTATATTTGGATTTAAGTTTATTTGAATAATTTTGATAAGACTTGTGCGAAATACATGAATTTCATTCAGTATTTTTCACAGTTATTTTATTTTATTTTTTTAATTAAGGAAACCTTTTTACAACACTGTTTAAATTATATTTGTAAACCATTTATATATTATGATATAATAGGAGATATTAATTAATCACCACTACCTCAAATTTTTGGAAAATAATGTTATAACAAACATTGAAATTTGAATCCATGTGTTTCTAACGTTTAATTGGTATTTCCCTATAACTCAGGCCCAATATGTTATATACTACTATTGAAAGTAGTATATAACTACTATTGAAAGTACAGGCCCTACTAGGTCTATATGAAACTTTTTGAGTGGCTTACTACTATTTGCTGAATAAAATTCGAATTTAAAACTAATCAAATGTTTTGCATGTCAAATTGTACAATATGAGTATAATTTGGCAAATCCGTTTAAAGCATATTAATTTAAATGGGTCTAAAACACCTTTATGTAAAACATACACGGAGTTTATTTATAATAAAAGAACGATAATGTCCGTCTATGTGACTTTTTAATAATAAAGTAGATACTTACTTTAAAATTATATGACGCGTTTCGGAACTCGTTCCATCTTCAGAATATCGCTCTGCTGAGGTCGTTAAAACATTAAAATAAATTATAACACAACATATCGCAACACATATACACATACACGCCCACAATAACACAGACAATATCACCGCGTGTGCACACCATCGAATACGTTTATATACTGATCCCTAACCTGCAGTACCGCTTAGTGTTTGTCTTTCTTATCTATTCCTCTAGCAAAGTCGTACATCAAGTTGAACTTAAAATTCAATTGGTCGTTCAACATATGTTCTGGACTTTTTAACTGCGCTTTATATATTTCATATTCCTCTAGCGCGTCCATTTGTTTGCTCTATAGTTTATATGTTCTAAATCGCATATAAAGGTTCAATTTAAAGGTTCGACATATAAAGGTTATATGTCTTTAACATATAAACGACATTTGACATATAATTTTTGTCAATAGAAAGTATGTCTTTGAGTGAAGACACTTCATCCCTTCAAGAGGAGGTCACTAGTGGAATCGGCCGGTGACCTTTCCCAATATAAACATACAGTCTGTAACAACATCTCGTTCCATAAAATAGGCAACGAAATACGCTTAACAATGAAGAGCCACAGCTTAGGTTTTGTGGAGTAAATGTGAAAGAATCAAAGTGCCAGCCCCTGTAATTTCTATGCAACGCAGACAATATGAATCCAACACCATTACGCCTATTTAATAAAGACAATGAATGAGTTGATGGAACAATTTTGGTATTGAGGTATTGACTCGCAGATACATTATTAGAGACGAGAAAAAGTTAACATAAGCAGAGAGATTTGTACTAAATGTGGCTGTATGTGAACCAACTATTTAAAATTATACAATCTTTAAATATTTTAATTTAAATACAAACAAGTTGTTTGAAATAAGTTTAGAAGTATTATAAAATGATTACCTTATGACTTTGGTACATTAAATGTTTGGGGTTATAAAGTGAACGAGTGGAATCCGTTATAAACTTCTTCCACCTCATGTGATGTAGTGTTAACTGCTTTATTATATGCCCAACAAAACCTCAGCAGTAAACTGAAATTACTATCACGTACTTCGTATTGTCTCTTGCCTTTCCCCTTTACTTTATATTTCTTTGTCTCTTTTGCTTAAATTAAAAGCATAAATTTATTGTAGTTCTTAATGTACTATCTAGGAGTAACATAGTATAAATATTTTATATTTACTTGTACGTCATTAAATATTCTAAAGACTGAAATAAGTATAGAGAGTATCTATGAAGTACCAATTATTATTTTTTGCAATACTAGGGCGTAACTAGTATATATTTCTTATCGCATGCAGAGGTGATAAGTGGCACGAACTTCTGTTTCGCATTTATAAGGTACAGAGCACTTTGGATGTGATTAAGTAAAATTATATATTAATGTAAAAAATATAAAAACTCGTCAAAGTTAGGTTTTCTCTGTCTTGACGAAATCCAACGCTATAAACTCAGACCTGTGTCACAACTATCTTATAACTTAATTATTTGTTAGCTAAAAATTGGAAATAAATAAATGAATATTCTACTTATTTTAGCTTTTAAACCTCCATATGGTTTACGTAATACAGAGGAATGACCTCAGTTTTTGACTGATATTCTTGTGTCACTGAAAAGAAATAATATTTAATGTGCCCTCGTAATAAGGACTAAAAAAATGGTAAGGGAAAATTTATTGTATATCAACCTAAATACCATTATAGGATCAGAAGATTTCAATGTTCAATTTTTAACATTGTAAATTCGACAGAAATGTATTCAATTTAATTTTTTATATAACACAACCAACTCCAAATCTCTGCGATAAAAAATAATCAAAAAGTGGTTGTCAAAATTTTAAATTTAAACCCTAGCTTTTTATGAAAATTTGGCTTATGAAAGAACAATTAAACGAAAAAAGGAAACATTATCTTTTCTTACCAATTATATTTTTACACAAATATACTTCCTAAACTCTCTTTGTTTAATTTATCACTAAATTGTAATAAAGTTTACAAACATAACAACCTAATAAATAGAAAATATTGTGATATAACTTCCACCTTAGATGTTTTAATTCTTTTAGGGAGGGAGAAATGGTCGTTTCTTTTGTATGACAATCTAGGTGGTTATTTTTAAGTTTAACCGATCTAGATCGGGTCTCAGTTGGTTTTGGTATAATTCAATATATACTTATTACATGGGAAGGCTATCTTAATTAGTATGCAGATTTCAAATTACAATATGATTTTATTTTATTTATTTAAAACGTTAACAAATTTATGAGCCAAGACCTCCATCACTGAATTATAATATATTTTCTTTATAAATATATCTTAAAACTTTCTTAAACTCTCTCTACAACAGAAAATGTTAAATATATTTAGATTATTAGATATTTACGGGATTTAGGAAACAACGATGCATATCCGATATAACTTAGAATTCAACATCTTAAAAACCATGAATATTGATACTAAAAGATGCCAATAAGTTACAAAATATGTTTTGTTTTTTGTGTCGTGGCGTTTATAAAAAAAAACAGTTTGTTAATAGAGTTCCGAGGCATTTCTTTGATTGTAAATAACAACATTAAAAGAAGACAACTTAAAATGAAACAAATTATGAATTGATATTGTTTTAAAAATATTTACTACAATTCTGACTCATAAAATATGAAACATCCAACTGACTCCATGAGTATGAAGTGAAAAACTCTTTAATGAAGACGGGAGTTAAAATTGGTGTTAAAAATAATGTGGGTTTGTCTCCTAGAATTGAATATCATTCAGTCACAGTTGTTTTTGAACAATTTATGTAATTTTCAAAAACGTGAACAGCAATTTCTTTAACTAAAAAATGACCTTTTATTAAAACACTAAAAAAACCAAAATTTAAAACATTTTTAACTACATTATTTACCGATGTCCACAGTTTTACACTTTGTAACCGATATTTCCTGATTAGAATTTTTTATTTAGATCAACAAACAATAAATGTAAAAAGGTTGTATCTTGCTTTATCTCAAATTGTATTGTTTTCATTAACATTTGTTAAATAGAACAAGTAAAATGTGTATATATATATATAGACACAAAATATAATTGTATGTCAGCAACGGTGAGACCACAGATAAACCGAAGTAGTTTATTTAGGCAGAGTTAACATTTAATAACATTTATCACAGAATTTACTTAACAGAGTCAAAATTAATTAGTTTAAAGTTATGGTTTCAGTAATTTTACGTTGAATGAATGACTGTGGAATATTTGTTTAACTCAGTGAAGTTGTTAATTAGTTGTCGTTAGACTGCGAGTCATGAAATGAAAGTTCTAATGAATAAACGTAGATGTATAAATAACATATTACTGATTACCTAAATAAATAATAATAAGTTTGTTTAAAATAATTTTGTTTTCCAGAAATAAACATATTATCAAGTTCTGTCAAATGGTGTGAAAGTTTAAATTAGTGTTTCTATCGTTTAGTTACATAAAATTAGGATAAACTGCTGAAAGGACTTTCAAAAAGTATGTAAAATTAAAGAAATATTAATGTTTTAACAATTTTATTAATATGTAGAGAGTGATTTAGTTAAGTTGTCCACTAATGAATATCAATTTAAATGTATTAAAGTTATATCCTATTAGAACAATGTAAAATTTTAATATTCCCCTAAAAAAAATTAGGAAAATGAAAATGGGCACGTTATATCAACTTCATGTATGACCCTGAACTAAAATATTTCTGGTTCCTAAATTTTTTGTTTCGTAAATACTACACAAATATAACTTGAAGTAAGGTTCAGGTCGTAAATTTATTAAAACAATAATTTTCTTAAAAGACATAAATTATTTGTACCAGAAGAGATAATACAGGTTCAATATAAATACTTGTACTAAGGTGCGTTTTAAGCGCTGTGAGCAAAAGCACTGATGAAAAAGTACACATTTAGTGAAACTTCACATATATTTTTAGAGTTGTTGGGGGGGGGGGTTGTAGGTATTTGATATAAACTAGTTGAATATATTGAAGATGAAAATTGACTTGTAAAATAGGATTCTGAATTTATTATTTAAGTGAATGCGGATTTATATTCTAAAACTTATGGTTTTTACTACATGTATGTGTAGTATTTTAAACGCCAGTTGTATATGTCAAAAGAACTATTTTGCCTCAAACATATGAAGGAGTACAATACAAATTTAGAGCATTGACACCATTTTTTCTCAACAAATACTTCTATTGTGTAGCCAATGTTGAGAAAGAATGTGTTTATGTTGTAAAATGCTGTTACATTCTACGTTAATTAAAGAAACTCCCTAAAATTATAAAAATAGAATAGGAATATAATCTGAGTACTGTATCATGTTGTATGAAGGAATTTGTTATTTCACATCTACACATTTGGACAACCTTAAAACCGTTGAATTTATTTTGAAAGAAATTATTTCAAGATTACACAAATTATATACAATAATGATTACTCACTCACAAAAACTATTAAAAGATTTGTCACAATAAATGATTTGAAAAATAGTGCTGAGATATATTTGAACATTTGGATAATATTTAAGGTTCATTAAGTAATACGATTGAAGTGGTAAATTTGCAAAAAACTTAGTTAACAAACAAATAGTGCAACTTTTCAGAAGATGGGGCAAATAACGATGACAATAATATTGGAATCTCAATTAAATTAAAGACGCTATGTTTTGTAACACAGATTGCGTGGGATGTGAGAAGTGGGAGTAGTTAAGAAAAATTTAGAGAAATTAAAACCTCAGATAATTTATCATTGTGGAAGGGATACAAATCAATGTATAGATTCTTAATAAATGAACGGTGTAACATACAGGATTAATTATAATAGGACACTGTAATTTTACAAAAAAAAATTCCTCTATATTTAAAAATTAAGTGAAATTTTCTAAATAGATTTGATGATAATACTCGTACACCAAAGTAAAACAAAAACTGCTGTAACCTAATTCCGTCATATTCATTCGGTTTTCTACAAAAAAGCAGATAACTAAATAGAAAATGGCTACAATATAACATAATTTTTACAAAAAAATATATATAATTCCAGTTGCATATACTTTGAACAAGTGTTGCTTATTATCTAATTACAACCATAAGTACAATTCTTTTTTACAGTTGGTAGAGACATATACTCGACTCGCGCATATTTTACAAATAATTTTATGACTTCATTTGAATTTTAAAATGATTAACAGATGAGGGTATAAAATTGCAATTTAAATATTTCTCCATTTGTATCGCGGCATTGTCTATTGTCTTCTTGAAAACGACCCGGGCAGAAGACTGGAGTTTTGTTCTAAAACCAATAAACATTACAAGATTGTCCCTGAAAGGCATCTTCGAAAATTTTGTTTTCTGATAAAGAAAATTTTACTGCAATTGCTTCACTATTACAAAATTATTATAATATTACCAACATAAGTAGTTATGGAGTATTATGCTACAACATTTCTGAGAACACTATGAATGAAACTGTTTACCATGGTACATTGAATCAAAAAGGTATTCCATTCCTTACAGTTCCATAAATGGGGGTCCTACATCTCATAGAGAGTTCGACCAAGTATACACAATGCTAGACTTATGAAACATTTGTTGAAAAATGAACTTACTGGTCGATACATTGAAAGGTATAATGAATTTATGCACATTGCAAACCAGATGGCCAGACCATTTAGTGACATCTTTTGTGGCTCTATTTAAGAAACCAGTTTATTCTCACACCATCAATAAAAATGAAGAGCTAAAGACAATTATAAAAATAAATTATATAGATTCTAAAATACCTTTTTGACTTGCCTATGAAGGTTTTATTCAACGGGATATTATTTCATATTGGTTGATGGTTTTCAAATTGAGTAGTAATCCTTCTTTAATATATTATTATTGATTTTTCTTATTGGTTCCTTTTTACGAACTTAAAAGTTAATAAAATTATTAATATTCTGGTGTATTATCCATTATTATATAAAAATAAAACAATCAAATAGGCCAAAAAATGTGTCTAAAATTAAGAACCCGGCAATCGGTTTACAGGATTTTTACTTGAACATTTTTTTCGTATATTTTTAACATATCAACAACATTATGCAAAGTTTTAACCAAATTTTCCCCGAAACGAAGAGATAAACATTGTAATAGTTTCAATGAACACACAGTATGTAAATTTCTATCACCAAAGACTGTTTAAATTATTTTTTCCCTAGCATTTCGTAGTTAAGCATTTCCTGTTCATTTACTAACAGAATAGTTATTGTCATGAAAATACATTATTAGTATGCTAAGAAGTGCACGTAACTAAAACAAAGTTTTTTCTTGATAGTTAAGTAATATATAAACTTAAAAATAAGAATACAAATCCACAGTTTGCGTAGGTTAGTTGGAGTAAGACTCGTTTACATAAAGCTTTCTTCATTTTTCCATATTTAAAGGGGAGGAGGGGGGAACCTACCTAAAGGTAATAGAATGGAAAGTTATTGTGGAAAATAGAAATTTAATTTCTGTTGAGCCATTCTAAAAGTAATGACTAGTTCGTAAACGCTAGTTATTCTTTGTCTAGGACAATTAATTAATTTAAAGTTTATTTTTAAAACCAAAAATCTGTTTTTACATAAGTTTCGATGCTATTAGTGATTTTATTATTAGTATTTTATTTTAACAAGTTATGAAAATTTAAGTTTAATAGTGCTATTTCCTATAATACTTATGAAACCAAAAAATTTTACAAAATTACAAGGAATGTTTGTAAGTGTTTTAAAAAATGTATTAAACTTCGTTATTTATTTATAGGCTTGTTTACCAAAAGCTTTTAAACAGCATGAAAAAAGTTTTTATTTCTTTCTTATAATTGTTTTGTTAGACAAATAATTTTTCTTTGATAATTCTATTTTGTGTTCAAGTGTACCTTTCATAATCATTACTTAACTTCTTCTCATGCGAAATTCTTCAAGCTCTACAGTGTTTACTTAATAAGTTTCTTTTATTTAATGATACAAAGAACAAGACTCCATTATATGAATACCTTCCATCGTGTTAGAGAGACTTAAATGAGTTGTCCTCGCTAATAGGACAACTTGGGCAGATATTAAACTTACGTTTGTCCTTCAGACAGTAAGAGCGGTATTGTATTAGCGAAGTTATATTACTTAAAGGAAGTAGTGAAGAGGTGAATTTTGTAAGATAACATAGGTAAATGGAATCTTCATCTAGTTATGTATATCTTCCCTTTTGTAGGGATGTAGGATTTAGAGAAATCATGATTGGAATAGAATACATAAATGGTGCAATAACATTCAAGATATTTTAACTTTACACAACTACAAGTTGCGTAATCATATGCAAGGACAAAGACAACGTAGCACAGATAATTTTACTTCACTTTTAAATACAAACTATTTATAAAAACTGTACAGATTATATATAATACGACAATCTCTAACAAAAACTTTAAAAAAAAAGGAAAATTGCGGAATATTTATCGTTTTAATGAAACTACTTCTACTCATAAAGATCTTCTTAGGGAGATATGGTCAAGAGTTAAATATATATTTCAAACTAAAATATGTAAACTTTTGTATTCTAGGAAAAGTCTTAAAATATGTATAAGAAAAATTACATTATTATATATTTTATAACTCTTCAGATCGATAGGTTTCTAATAGGATAATGTTTGGCAACCAAGTAATGAAAATGAATTATTAAAATTAAAAGAATTTAAAAAAACTTATTTCACAACTTAACACATGGCACATAAAATGAAATTAATAATAAATTATCAACTAGCTATACTTAATTTGTGGAAATCAATATGGCGTATGGTAATTTTGTACGTGATTTTTACTTTGGCACCTAACGTCTAAATCGAATTCACTCCGGAAATCTTGAAAAAATATTCACAGTTTTGTGTTCGTCTAAAAATTGAAGTTGTTAGCAAAATATAATGAAAGGATTCTACTGCATATAATTATTAATACAAAAGTCCAAATACAAAAGTTCCTAACTCAATGACAGTTAAGAAAGTAATAAATAACTTAAATAATATTTAAGTATAATAATTTAATTATACATGGAATGTAATAAAATACTTTAATAATATATTAAAGACAAACAATAAAATGTTTATATTATTTCTCTTCAAATATCAGCTTCTCTTCCCAGTATGCGGATTATTTCATTTGTTGGCTTTCAACGGCGACATAATGGAGTTCTTGGAATTTCTACCTTTTGTGATTTCTGAGAAAGGAGCTGAAAATCTATTGTTCAAACAATGTCTATTGTAAGTTCCATGTCGGGAAATATGTCCCCTTCAGTCAACAGTTTCATAATTATAACACATTTTACTGTGGCAAATAATTATACTCAACTTTCACTTTAATCTGTCTATTATCTACATTTCTCAATATGTGTTGCTTTCTGGCAATAATTTAATAAAGGTTGTAGAATATAAACTTTAGTACATTGTATGGAAATTGTTCAGTTTAAACGTTAAAGTTTTCAGTAATTAAATACACAGTGAATATTTAGTCTTACTTTATTTGTATTTTTAAAGAACAATATTTTATAATTAAACATATGCTTATAGGTATTAAGTCTGATATTGTTATTTCACCTTTTAAAGTTTAAATATCATTAATAAATACTTACCTCTTAAGAGCTTTTAAACATATCAGGAGAAAAGCGGGTGATTTCTTTATTTTCATTCCAAACCAGACTAACCCCACCAAAGCGGAATCACGAATACGAGGTTTTCATGTAGCACATTTTTTAAAGAATCGCTTACAAAATTATGTAAATTATGTTGAAATTACCAGTTCAATTATTCATACTGGTTATTTAACTTGTCCAAAATTTGGATAAATATAAAATCTATATAAAATTGTATTAAAATCGGAATAAAATTACCATGTATTTCCCAAAAATTATATTATATTAATTATTTAATTAAATAATTAAACCTAAACGCTTTTATGTACAAATTCGTAGTATGGTGAATATTACAAGGCACGGTTACATTAGAGGTCGTGGAAATTGAGTATTTACTACTCACATAAACTTACGTGCATCACTTAAGTACTTACCGGTAATATCATTATTATTATTATTTTCCATATCATGGTTTATAAAATACAGACAAACAAATTATTTCGTCCTACATTAATAGTGTAAAATTTTCAAACATTATTAACTTTGTTTGAATTGATTTACTTCTTCAATTGATTTACTCCAGTAGGCAACGTATAAATATTGTATTATGGAAACCCGTTAACATAAGAACAAGTAATAATTAGGAATAATAAAGATCGTGAGCAATATAATTACTTAAGAAGTTTTATCATGTGCATATTCAGTTTAAAAGTAAATAGTGTTATTTTAGTAGATTTGTTTGTTTTTAGGTTGTTTTTTTTATTGCAATTTGTTTGAAAATTTACGAACATAAATTTGTACAATAAATTTATCTAATTGGTATTAGTACAAATTGGTTTTTGATGTTATATAATGTTTTCGAAAAATAAGCTTCAATTTGGGTTATTATAAACTAATATGTTATAATATGTTATTATAACTATACTTGAGAACAACTATAAAAAGTACTAAAAATAATATAATAATAAAATGTTATTTCAGACGAAATTCAAAAATAAAAATATATGTTATATTTGAAATTTTTAAATTAAAATTCTGGGGACCTGCTCCATTATTGGGATTTGGAATTTAAGCTGTATCTATACTATAATTCAAATTACTCATACTTGTGGCTCAATAATTGAAGTTTTTCTGCTTTACTTTGTTCAACACTATTAAATACCTTTTCTACACTTTTCTAACCCTCTGTGTAAATGTAATCAGAACCATAGTGAAGCTGCTAAGAGGATTCTTAGCTGGACCTTGTGGGGTTAGCTAAATGTAACCATTGACTCATGACTTATACAAACATACACGTGTCTCATGTAGATACCGTATTCTGTAGAAATTATATATTCTGAACTCTAATTACCACATCGAGTCACCTATGAATGGCCCCATATTTTTTAATAGTTCTATAAAAATATATCCATATCCAATAGTGTCATAACTTTAGAATTAGAAACGAATCAGAAACAGACATTTCAGCAATGACAGATGATTCTACCACAACATCACACGCAATAGAATTCGATAAAGTTAAGATATTAGCTAGTTCTTCAAATTATTACGAGAGGAAAGTTCTAGAAGCAATAGAAATAAGAAAACATAAAGACAACTTTATTAAAGACCAAGGCTATGAACTCAGTAACACGTGGAAACCCGTTATTTCAAAAATAAATACACAATGCAACTTAGAATCTTCCAGAAACGACAACTGTCACAATAAAACAATAGAATTATTGGTAGTCAAACGGCGGCCCGACAAAGGTCCACGGCCCGACAAAGGGCAACGGCCCGACAAGGGTCCACTCCCAGGACTATATAAGCTCAGGCCTAGGATGGCTCGCTTCACTTGACATTTGTTAAGCCTTGAGAATGGACATCTGTAAAGTGCTCGAAACGTCGGCTGTACTCAAAGTGCAGAGAATATTGACGCGGTCGAACCCCGAAGAACAAGATCATAATGATGTTTGTGACCGTGGAAGTCTATCGTTCAAAATTAACTAGATTATTAGTAAATGTAATTTATATAATAAAATGTCAAGACACCAGTTTACAAAATATACATAACTAAATGTATCTGGAAATTTGTAAAATGAATCTTCATAATAAAATAACTAAGGGGATTGGGTAACATACAAATCATTTTTATTTATTGTACTCAATGTATAAGACTAAAATATTGTAAATATGTAAATTTTAAAATATCCGTTTTTAGAATACCTATGAACTTTTTAATCTCGTCTCTAATTATTCATTCAACCTATAGGAATAAAACTACATATTGTGAAACGACTATCGATTCTAAAACTCTTCTGGTATAACATCTCCATTAAAATAAAAATTATATTGAAATGACTGACAAGTTCGGCATTTTATTTTATTGAAAAATACCTCCGTAGACATCAGAGTGACGACACATATCTCATGTTACTTATTTAATGTTAATAGGATTTACAGTTAGTTTATTCCATGGGAGTCCTAATTATCTAATCCTTTTAAGGGGCGAAAGGATATTTATTTTACTTATTTTTTTTTTACTTCAACATGTTTAGAAGGTTGAAAGCGGGATAAAAGGGGTGAACACTCTCCCTGAGTAAAATAATTACGTTATAAAACATTATTGTACCTGTAATCTGTTTTGCTTACTGAATATACAGTGTTAAGTTATAAAGTAAAATAAAGTTATTGCCTTTATTTTCAAATTATAGAAAAATTAGTGTCACTTTGGGAAAAATAATTTAAGACTATTACTTTTCGCGCCACTTTTTGGGTTCACAGAAGTTTGTAATAATGTGAAAAGTTAAAAGCTATAATAGGTTTAAAATCCGCGGGTTAGTAGACAGAGATAGGCTGTCTAAGTCATGAATTGTATTTAGTAAACTCATTTTTAAAAAGAAAAATAGATTTTCAAGACTAGAAAATAAATGACCATGTTTAATCTTAGTATAATTTATTTAATAAGAAGTGTTTATTAATTTGTGTGAAAAATAAGGGTATGTAAAGTTGTTGTAACAGCAAAGTGGTAACAGCATAGCAAAAGACACTTCCGGGAGGAAAATATCTCGTGGCTTTGGATTCAGTCGAAGTCCAGCGTCTGGAGAGACCAGGTGTATAGAGTCGAAGTCTGGCAATTGAAGTGATCAGACGTATTTAGTCTGTAGAGAGACTCATCAGAATGTAGTGCTAAAGTATAAGAAATCGTTTTAATCGAGAGGTGTGTCATCATAGAGATGTATTAGTGAGCGATGATTGGTTGTAGATAGACTTTTTTTAATAAAAAGACTGAGAAACGCATTTTTAACATAAGTGATGTAATACTTGCACGTGGTTGTTGAAAATGAACCATGAATTCTAGAAACAGATCATTTTCCGTGTAGTGAGAATTCTGTAGAGATAAACTCTCCGTTAAAGACAATAAACTCGCTGTGTACTATTACATAAAAGACAAACATTTTTTGAGTGCTGTACGAAAACACATGTAACATGAATTTCCCTGAAAGCAACGATTGCAGTGAACTACTAGATACAGGACGTCTGAAATACTACCTTCGGATAATTTTTTATAAAAATTGGTGTTGTGGTATAGACACCCTATGTTAACCTTAGACTAATGAATTGTATTATATTTTGATATATATGTTTTGTACATGTTTGATTTTTCGTTATCTTCTTGAAAAATATTTTAAGAAAATAAATTAATAAAATTTTAAAACTTTCAATTTTAAAAGTAAATCTCCTTCATAGATTTGCAAAGTAATTTAAATTTAAAAGTAATTTCTTGTTGCAACATTTAAAGTAAAGAGTTAAATTCATGGGATAAATGAAACAATCTCCTTCAAAAAAAAAAAAGAAAGTATATTAACTAAGATAATATTCTTATTTGATTTCTTAAAATGTTTAAATAATATGTTCTTGTATACCATACTTTATGTTTAATAAATTTTTATGTTAATATTTCAGTCAAAGTGTTTTCATTACATACCAGATTTCACTGTAAGTACACTTTTAAAAGAACTTTCGACCCCAGAGATAATAAACTTAATAAATTCTTTTTTTTGATAAATAACGACCATTAGGTCTGGCGCCCAATAATTATTAAATTACTACTGTTAAATTCAAATTTCCATCAATTAAATAAATAAAGTAAGAACTCTTCAAGTTCATATAATTTTTTTCTTTTTAAAGTAGCTTCATTTTGCAAAACTAGTCTTTTTGAATAACCACAAGTTACATAGAAATACATTTCGTAAAATAGAAATTCTATGTAGAGTCATAGAAATGTGTCAATGAAAACTGAAGTCGCCAATTATATAGGGCGTTTTCCTTATGTCAATTTTACGGGAATATACAGCTTCTAATAACAAACTTAACGCCAAAATTCAATAGCTAAAACAAAATTTAAAACAATAATCTACTAATGAAATTAAAATAAAATTATATTTAAAAAAGTATATGCTAATAATTTAAATAATTAATAAAACCCTAATAACATTTTGACCCCTATAATTATAATAAACACGAATGTAATATGTTTATAGTGAATCAATAATTATAAAAAATTACTTCTATGGCTAGAATCGATGGACTTGCCATAGTCGGGTGTCGAAATTATAAGTAGAAAAAATACAACAGCTAGAAATTTGACTTGTTATTAATATTGTTCCTTCTTCAGGATAATTATTTAGCTTTTCAGATTTAAATTACCAATAAATGTCTTAACTTATTTTTAGCAAAGAATTGTGATATTTGTTGCATATAAAATTCATAAATCAGTATCCTCAAATATTTATGAATATATTTATTTATTTAATATAAATATACAAATATATTTATTGAATACACAATTTGTTATGTATAGTACATTATTTTACAATTATTATCAACTCAGATAGCCAATTTGTCACCACAGAAAAAATAAAAATAAAATAAATATACCTGTTTCAAGGGTTATTAGAACATTAAAAAAGTAGTCTAATATGTGTGATAAACATTTCCTTTCGTTTTGTAAGTGATAACTATTGTAAACAAAGAAATAATAACGACTGGGTTTATCGTAGGATCAATTTAGGTACCAATAAATTATATAAAAATAATCATTTTATAAGAATTGTGAAATAAAACCGTATTTCGATTTTTAAAACATTTAACTAATATTTTATTATCTTTCTCTCCATTGTAGAAATCAAAATATGTTCAAATTAATGTTTTAAATGTATTTCCGAAAATAAAAAGTATCACTTTGAAATACAATATCTTTTATCAGGGAACTAGGTCACGTTCTTTTATATTAAACCAAATAATAATAGCTACACCATTGCTTAGGTATTGTACAAGCAACAAAAATAACATAGAGAGATACACAGACGCATTTTTTAAAATCGTTTCTTTTTTGCATCTGTTATAAGTTTAATTTCCAAGAACACTAAAACTCACAGATCTTTAGAAACTGAACTAGTTCATCATTCATTTACATTTCATATCGTACATAAACCTGAACTGAACTAATAGTCCAGTCAATGACCATTTCCCCGGGAAATTAGTCCAAGCAGCACCGATTTTCCTAAAAATTTGGATTTGAGTACTACTTATCCTCTACTTCAAAGTTGACCCTGTGCCGGGGGTTGCATTTTCCCCGGGAGAGGATGCCACCCCTTCTCGGGGGTGAAAAATATTACATTAAAAAAGGTCCGGGAATGGATAAATTAACTAATTTTAGGTAACTTTTGTTCTATAAACTTTTTTAAAGTCAATTCTTTTCGGGTTATTCACAAGTGAAAGTATCGATTTTTCAACCAAAAAACCATGTTTACATACTGTTTTTCGTAAATAACTTGAAAAATATGCACTTTAAGAAAAAAATTCAGTGAGTCCTATGAAGATATTACAATATCTGACTTGCAGTGAAAGAGTTGTTTTATACAGATTTGGTTATGATTTTGGATGAACGTTAAGATATGTATACACCAGAATGTTCAGGTAAATATCTTACATGTAAACAATATGATTTTCTTAATTTACAACAGAGGTTTTGAGCTATGGATTATGTTATTGTTAATTTGTTTTTAATTTATTTTCAATATAAAATTTTAAAATTGAAGTCGACTTTGTACGGCGAAACGGAATTCTAGTAATATATATATATATATATATATATATATATATATATATATATATATATTAAAAAATTGAAATTGCAACGACTTAAATTAAAAATAATTATGCTGTCATACTGATAAGTGAGCTAACTTCTAATTCCTCAGGCTTTAATAGAAACAGATTCAATGTTAAAAATCCCATTCTGTTATTTTACTATATGTGTTTTTATTGAATAGAGGATTTATTTACGTAACCTGGGGAAAATAAAAAGGGAAGGATCTGGGTGACCAACTTTCAGACCTCATTAACACTGGTAGAATGGATTTGAATCATTCATGAATACTTCGAGAATAAAATACATTTTAAAATCCACTTTGTGAGAAAAACAAGCCAATTTACCTCGACGTTAGTTTAAACAGAATGTTCTGTTTAATTTAAAGAACCTAGATACTTCGTTTTAGTACGTTAATTTAGTTTAAAGCTTCCTCCTAAAAATTTTTAAAACATTAATGCTTCGTCTGAATTTTCTTCATTAAGAATATTATTATTTTTATATTTACTTAATTGCTTATACATTAATATCGAGCTTGAAATGGATAATTTCTAGTTGAGATACAACAAAAACTAATTTCAATAGCAGTTGGGTAAAATTCTGTGAAACTGTTTGGTCTACATAGGCATCAAACGACATAAATAATTATTAACTGAATAGATATTTCTGGAATTAATAATTATGTTTAAAGTTGTAAATCTATAATATACTCTACAAAATTATTCTTCGTTTAATTACATAAATTTACATTGCATCAATAATTCACGTTTTTATTTAATTTATATGTATTACTCATAATTAATTGTTAATCAAGAAATTGTATACGAAAACCATTCGTGTACTTAGCGTTCAATTTTTACATTGCCTGGGATTTAAGTGGATTGACAATAGACATACTGTTGCAATAAAACTGTTATGTTTAATTGATTTTACTTTTCAATTCGAAGAAAAATAAGAAGTGTGTTAGCGGTAAATCTATATAATTGTTTTCGATGATATAGAAAAAGACTGGTTTTTGAAATCTATAAAAAAAAAAATATAATAAAGGATTATAGAAGACAATTCATGCATGATTCTATAAAATATTTAATATCCTGACTCCCTGAATTACTTGAGTATTTTGGTTTGTTGAGTTATAGCAACCAATTCCATACAAGAGGAATCATTGAAGCTCAATTCCTATAACTAAACTATTATACTCGTA
Organism: Aphrophora alni; assembly: GCA_963513935.1. Taxonomy (NCBI): domain Eukaryota; kingdom Metazoa; phylum Arthropoda; class Insecta; order Hemiptera; family Aphrophoridae; genus Aphrophora; species Aphrophora alni. The sequence goes on along the minus strand of OY740769.1, from coordinate 128,983,324 downwards.
CATCCTGAATAATAGTTGTGCTATGATCTGAGGTATCAAACGCTTTCATTACGTCTATAAACATTAGCAAAAATTATTTTTATCATTTATGTCATTGCTAAATTGGCTCACAAAAAGGACCAAAGTGTCAATTGTGTTATTTTTTTCTCTGTTAATAAATTGGTTCATCCTGAAACAAAAATTATTTCTCAGAAAGATTATTAGTCTCTGTTTCACAACATTTTTAAATGTTTTAAGAGATTGAGGGTAAGGTAACTAAACTATATGTCCTGGTTTAATTCATATTTTTTGTTCTAAAGTGGTTTAAGTATGTATATACATTTGCATATACTACATGTTACACATGTTATGGTTAATTGTAACTATAGAACACAAATTATAAAATTAATTTGTTATACTAGAAGATTAAAAACTGTTTTACAATTTTCTTAACAATAAACCAAAGAGCGTTTCTACCTTTCACTGGACCTTTATTTCTATTTAATTGGATTATAAAACACAACTAGAGTAGCCGACTGCATTTAACACAACATAATTTGTAGATTAAACTTTGAAAACTGACATACTATATCGGTTTCACATAATATTTTCTCCAACATCTAAAATTACTGTACTGAAAGAAGAACATAATATATTACTAATTATTGTTGTATCTGAAAATTAAATTATTAAATTTTAAAAATTTATATTTTCATCTTTTTCTACATATTTAAAATTCGTTTTGTTACATTATAAAAAATGAAAATAAAATAAACTTATTTACCTATGAAAGTTTGAGCTTATGAATAAAAACATTTTATTACGTTAAGAATTTTATGTTGTATTCCTCCATAATATTTTCATGAAAGTTTATTTTTCCTCGCTTTATTTTATCAGAGCAATATTTGCTTTTATTTGTTGTGATCCAAAATTGCATGAATACATCAAAACTATAAGTTGTGAACATTTTTAAATTTACAGTTTCGTAAAATAGACGTTTACGTTCACCCTATTTACATTTAGGTCAAGTGAAATAACCAGAAGATTGAGTTGACAGATATAAATTGTGTTCAAATGTATAATATAAGAATTAAATTCATTTCTCGTTGCAAGAAATTAATTAAGATCAAATTAAATTCGTAAATACATGAAACATTTCAATTTAAAATACAATTATCATGACCAAAGAACTTAATTTTCCTAGAAAACAAAAACTCATGAAGATTAAAATTTTATTTTATTTATTTATTATTTTCTTATTATTTTCCACAATTACATGTAAATTATAAATCAACTTCTTTAGTCTAGATTATTACACTTTAAAGGAACGATCTAAATATGTAATGAAAATAAACGTTTAGGTAATGAAGAAGACATCATGTTAGTAACTTGCATACTATAACTTATTTAAAGATTTTGAGTTAGAAGTGTTAGAATCGAAAATTACCTAACCCCTTGACAAATTTTAAGTGTCCACCACAACCACCCCCCTCCAAATAATTCTGAACAGAAATTCAACAAACAATATTAGCTCACTCTATTTATAAGTAATTTCATTTATTAAACAACTATAAATAGTGAAGGAACACAAACAAACAAAACCAACATGATTCACAACTAGAAGAAGTTTGCTTTCCGCAGAGGATATTGACAAAGTTCACCACTAACCTGCACTTAATTAAGTAACACGACTTAGTTAATACAGTCATTAGTGCCTGAAGCACAATTCTAAATTTAATATCTATCCAAAACCCACTTTATACTATCTAATACAAGAAACGCTACCGTCATAATACATTACTTGTTCATCTGCTATTCCAATATATAATACAAATATTAATCATGGATAGATTTTAATATATTTCTCATCTCACGTTCGTATTTAATAATAAAAAGGAGTTCCTTCCTTGTGGTTATAATCACCTAATTTTAAAGGTTGAATAGTAGATTCAGTTAAGAGGTCAAGATACAACATTTTTTTTCTTTTTTGAATGTGCTTCATCATACCTTTTAAATTGTAGTTTTTATTATTTTTTTATTTATCTAATTTTTGTGTGTGCTTTATAAAATCACCAATATATTAAGCTGACTTTCAAATACTACAAAGTACCCATTTGAGAAATGGCTTATTTTCTTTTCTGTTTCGGTTAAAATCGACTTTAAAAAAAAGAAAGAAAAGAACAAAACATTAAAACCCCTGGTCTTAAAATACTCTAATGGCAAAATGTTTGGAATATAACATGAGTTGGTCAAGAGAGACCTGATAGGAAAAATTAAAGGGTGAGATCTAACCTAACAATGGATGATATAATTCTAGATTAAGCTAGAATCTTTCGTGATTGCCACGCTTGTACTCACTACAAGTGAACCCTAAGGGCGAAATGGCTTCGTAAATGGTTTCAAAAGAAAGAATTACACCTTATACGAGGAGAATTAGTTTTATTGTTCTTCACAAACAAATAATTATGGTTCAATAGTAACAATATTATAAAGTCATTTCTTGAGGATCAATTAGAGCCTGCTTGTATATTTCGGTTATGCTAAGGAAGAGTTCGCCCACCCTCCTCCTGTGGCTTAACTACAAGATTATGGCAGTATAAAGGAGATAAAAAAATATTTTAAACATTAGTAGTTCAATATTGGTATTCACACATTTCAAATAAATATTTATAATCAGACATAGATATTAAATGTGCCCTCAGAATCAAGCGGATCAAATGTTATCTTGAATTATTTTTTAAAATACAAAAGACTTGTATTCATATTATTTTTTGAATTAAAAATAATATAGCTTATCCAACAGTCACTTCGGTTTAATGATAGTAAGATACTGGATCAAGAAATATGCACCGATCACAAGATATATAACTACGTGACGTATCTGAAAAATCTCAATGCACTCACCCTGTAATCCCATAAACACTGATTGATTGGCAGATACACAGGTGTGTATGATGATTTGCGATAAGCTAGTAATCATGAATTTATGCCGACTTGATATAACTCTATAATTAGGAACACTACAGTCATTATAGGATAACGCTTAGATCTAATGGTAGAATAAAACTAGATTTTATTTTTCCATCATTTGTGAACTCATCAGATTGAAATGTAAAGTGAAGATATTTAAAATTCCTTTTCTCTAAGTGTGAGCGAAATTTACAAGTAAACGATAAACTTTTTCAAGAAAAAGCAAACGAATGCTTATCTTAACAAACTGGACACTTCACTATCTCGTTGTTGGCAGACCCACTAGTCTAAGCTTAGTTAATCAATGTATGTCATTGAGCAACTTGATTATATGCTCTTCCTTGTATTGATGTAGTTCTATCGACCTTTGTTGTACTGTATGTAACACATTGTTTTACTTATTTTGATGTACAGACCAAGTTCATCAACCTGGGTTTCGTACAGTAGATTTATTGTCTGACGTAGGTATATACTTCTAAGCTATTATTTTTGTGTTATTGTTTTTATCAGACAACGTGATTTAATCCATACATTCCAAACATCTTAAATTACAGTGATGCAATTAGTCTAAAATCATGAACATTCTATATTACACATTGTTTGATCAATTAATTATGAAACGTGTTTTAGAGGGACAGCTTTGAAAATGTGTTATTTAGCTTATCTTCTGTTTTATTCCATAGAATAAAAATACCATTGATTGTAAAGAAATAAAAGCAACTCAAATAAAATTTTGATATATTAACATTGACGTAGAGCCGAATTATCATGTTTTCTATGGAATATATTCAGAATTGTTATAATCATCATATACAAATTTGAAACGATTTCCCAGAAAAGGCGGAGATGACTGAGTCATTAGTTAAACTAAGATAATAGTTGGCCCTACATAGGCCTATAGATATAAACATATACATAACTCTGTGTTAATCATTTTGGTATAATGCATTGAAAACATTTATTTTTAGATGTTGGTGTAACTTAGTGTGAGCAAAGCGGTTAATGTTATATAAACAATAACAACAATAGATATAAATTGCCAAATCGTAATTTGCTTATCCAAAAATTTTATTGACAATAATTTAACTTTTGACATTTTTTATTTTTAAATTTTAATTTGTTTTAATTAATATAAATTTGTAACAAATACGTATAACATTGCTCTACCATCACTATTTATCATTAGCAATTTACACTTTGATGTTTAGACAGTATTGAAGGTTAGGAGGGAAAGGGTTTTCGTCGTTAATATTTAGATTTATGTCTGATGTTCCAAGTTGCATAAATTTTTAAATCACACATACATGTCTATTATGATTCATAAGACACGAAAATTAATAGTTTAAGAAATGAGTCCTTTCTAAAGCTAAATTTAATAACGCAATGCATATTTTTGTTTATTAGCGCACTTATTGACTTGTCTTAAATTGTTCAACTTTTCTGAAGGAAAGTTCATTACATGTCCTGCAGTAAAAAAGCAAAATTTAGTTTCAGAATTGTATCAAAGTATAATTTATTTAATTAGTCAATGAGTTTAAGATTAAAATACGAAATAGAAACTAGACTCTTGTAGGTCAAAGGTAGGTTTATTTTACTTTAATCTTCAAGCAGTGGGAAAGACCGGTCCTTATTCGTTTCACAAGATCACTAACTTTTGTCATCAATGATAATATCCTGCTCTTTCCAAGGTTTTTGAGAACTAGTTTCCTTCTACATGCTATTTTCCCACAGAAAATGTTTCTGTAGATACATTCACCTCCGCACACAGTAGGCACCCTGTATAACCATATAAAAGACTCAATGTCAGCGGATGATTTCTCAAATGACCATTCCAGTTATTAGGTTGACTACCTGTTTTAGATTTTTCCTGTCTAGCATAATCTCGAAATATGACTAATAAATCTTCTAGATAAGCTCCTGCTTTCCTTTATTAATATGATTATCAAAGTGAGTACCCCATGCTTGTTTCTGATGCAGGGTTATATCGAGATACACTTACTGATGTAGTAACACTTAAACTGTAGGTCATCACGTATAAACCAACTCACCAACAAGTTAATGGTTTGTTATCTTTGTGAAAGGAACTGTAATTATTTCGATTGACTTGACTACCATCCTTCCTTAATTCACCACTTCCTTTCCAGTTTCAAATTACAATTCATTTGACAAATGTGACAAGTACCAGCAGAATTATACATTCTACATTACCTTGAATATAGGTAATTCTCATCTTACTGAGACTTTACAGGAGATAATCTCACCATGTTCTTCAAAAGTTGCAAAATAATTCCATCTTCTCGTAGCAGCAATCTCACGAGCCAAACTGAGAAGTGTATAGACAGTGTATCTACTGTTTGTATCATAGAGTCTATCCATCGATCAGATGTATGGTTTAGTTGTATCCCCAGTCACGAGCTATATGCACCATCGTATATAGTTCTATCATATAGTCATAGTTAGATCGGATTTATTATTTTTATTAGCTTATAAATTTATTACATTTTCAAAAATAAATAAACAATAGAATTTAATTAAATAAATAAAATACTGCGAATTGTGTACACCCAGTATTGGTCGATTGAATATTTTACGTACGGTTGAATATGAAATAGCTTGCGGGGAAATCTAGGCAATGAATATTTGAAACAATAAAATAATTATCTTTTACCAACTAACTGTCTGTCCTTGACGCTAATCTGGCGTAATTACATTGGTTGTCCCGTTACTTTTTTCTTGCTCAAATTTAAATTTAATTACTTTGACTTATTTTTATAGTCATTGATAGTTATGCCCAAAACTGAAGTTCAAGTGTAATTAATTGTTACATAAATTGTAGTCGTTATTAATTTATTTAATTGTGTTTATTTTATTTCAATAAATTACTGTATTTATATTTATGTATAGATTGATATTTTAATTGCATTTCTATCAAGAACATAATACTTACTTTTTGAAGGAAACATTTCATTCCATTTAAGCGTCATCATGATTTACATGCCACATAGGTTTTTTCTAAGCATTGAGATGTATCTCGTATTGAGCTAAAAGCCTCAACTTTAAAGCAATAGCTTTGACATCGAATCACTACATCCCATAATCTAATGTAGAACTTGATAGTCCTTTTTCGAAATATATACAGTTGTATGTTTATGATTTTTATTTTTATCTTTTAGGAATTTTCTATGTATGAAATGTTATGCCAATAATTTATCTCTCCTAATATTGCGGCATATACTGATCCGTTAAGAAAATATTGTAACAATCGAATTAGTAAATTCCTATAGTAAAAGAGGAAAATCAAATTCCTTTTATGGGGGTGTATTGTAAAATAAATAACTATTGAAATATGTTGCCTTTAATATAATATTAGATTAACAATTCGACACAGTGTTAACAATAGGTTAGTGCTTAAGGTAAGTAAGTCTACACATACTGTCAAATTGAGAAAAGTGTAAATATTTATTTAGTAACAATATTCATTTGAGATTCTAATATTTTTCTTACGATTTAATTAGAAATGGAGTACATTCAAAATGCAATATATGACAATGTTGAAGTGATAGAAGAGTGTCCTTAATTGGTTTTGGTTTATATCCATTATTTGCTATTAGCGAAAAGTAGGGTTGTTTCTATTTAAACAACTTCTTGAGAAATTTTACAATTTGTTTTTATAATTTGTTCACTTTCTTAAGGGAGTAAAAAATAGGTACAAAAGGGTTTTCTGCATAGCATCATCTTGAGTCAGTATTTGACATTTACCCGCTGGTTTTTGTATGAGTGGAAAATAAGTACAGAATATCTATGGGTCCTTTTCTAAATTGTTTGATGGTTTCTGACTTTTTCTTTGCAGTAAAACATAAACTAAAAGGTTGAGTTGTACTGGGCATAACTAGACTACTGGTAATAAAGATTAATGAAAATTTTGAAAAAAATGAACTATAATGTGTTTGATGTTGTATAGACGATACATTCGCCCAATATCCGATATGTAGCATTATCTTACATAGTGATGATTTAATAGTGATCATAAATTTTCTTTTTTTTAACATTAAATATAGTCGACAATCTTTGTAAAGCTAGAACATCATATGTAATTGGAATTTTCTTTAAAAATACCGCATTTAAGAAGAATAAAGTGAGTACACAAACAATTGTATGCCTAACTGGATGGAAGAAGGTATTGTGTTGAAATGTTTCCATCGGATGGCGTGAAGTATTCTCAGAACATTTTGAAACTGTAGGCAATGCTTTACTGATTTCATTTTAAAATTACAGCTCTCGAATAAAACATTTCATTTGTAATTTCAAAACCTTTGTTTGATATTAATTATCATTTAAACGTCGTTTAAAAGAAGAAAATATTCAATATTTGATTAGTGATGGTCGTTCCAGAAAAAAAAAGCGTTAATAACAAACTTGGAATAAGTTGGAATTATTTTAAATAGTCAGAGAAAATTGATTTCAAAGCATTACCATATGCAAAGTTAATCCAAACGGCTTAACATGTTGAATAATTTAGACTATATAACAATGGTGAGGAAATGCAAGTATATAATGTTTTTAAAGATAATCATGCCAATATAATAAATTAAAAATTATAACACAGATCCAAACTACCATTCAACACAATCAAGATAGGTGAATAATAGAACTCTGATAGAGACTCAGGCAGATGGGGATAGGTTAGGTTACACGCAGTCCGGTATAGATCAGTTGAGCTACGCACAACTAACTGCTGCAACAATAATTTGTTCTAACGGTTAAAAAAAAGTTTTTTTTTAAATTGTTTGTTTTATTTTGTTGTTTTAAAACTTGACTATTTGGAAAACTACTCGATGTAGTGTTGTAGTGTATTTGTTACAATGGAGACAGCGGAGCTTCGAAATCTGTAGTCGAACAAGGTACGTAAAGTAATCATTTAGTCAATATCAGGGTTCTGGAGGCATTATAAAAACAACGAATAAAATAAATAAATACAGCGGAATTTAATTGTTGGTTAAAATTATCTAAGAAATAGTAATAAAATAAATAGTTTACCGGAGACATAAAGGGAGAGCACTGACATGTTATTGTTTTAGAAAAATTGTTTATATTCAATTTAACGTGTGATTTAGTAGTATACAAATTTTATTTTGGATGTTAAATATTAAAAATTGTGCCAAAAATGCCACCTTTTTTCAATCGAGTATTTAGAAATTCTGTTAACCTACGTTTCAAAAAAACTTTTATGTTCGAAGATTCGCAAAAATAATTGAAATGGCCTACAAATAGCACAATTGTAGGATAAATAAATATAACGGGTGTTTCAGACCACATGTAAACTATCTGTAGCGCCTAAACGAAACCATATAAAAATGTCCTTCCTAATAGAACCCCCCTTTTTCGACCCCAAAGAATTATTTTTTAAGGAAAATTATTTTTGAGGCTCCTTAATGACCCAAAAGGGCACTTTTGGGGGGGGGCAGAGTCGTATTTTTGGAAAATTTTTAAATAGAAACATAGGTCGTGTCATACCTCATTTTAACGGTTTCTCTTTTCTAAACATTTGGGAGAAAAAAAAATTATCTTTTCATTACTGTACAGGGTGTGACGAATACTTTTTTTTTCTTGCACAATTTTTTACAATTATTACAATGGTGCAAGATAAGAACCAAACTTTCAATATAAAAAATGTTTGTTTTCAAAAGGTCTCTCAAATGGTACAATTTTCAATCTATGTTGCTGGTTGAATTTTTTTACTTTTTGATCTATAAAAGTTATTAAAATTTGAAATTTATTAAAAATTTGAAAACTACATAGAAGTCTATACTACTCTATACCTGGTGTGTTCTTGTAAAACTAGGGGAAAAAAATTGGTTGCCCTATTTTGTTAGGGAGTTGGAAAGTCACATTTCCCGCTAAAAACTATATATATAATTGTTTTTAATAAAAATGAATTTGATTAACTAACCAACTATTTTGTCTTTGTATTAGGTCAAAATAAATCACTTATTTTAAATATTAATATCATATTCCATTCCTCTCACATAATGTTTGGTTAATTGTAGAAAAAATATGATAATTTGATAACGTATATATAATTCTCAAAAAGTTTTTTTATAAAATTCAGTTAATAATGCTAAGTACGCTAAACGTGATTTTGCTATTAATTTTCGTCTAAATGTTCAATGAGCCGGACGTTAGTTTAAAGCTAGAAATATAAAGTACAAAATAATATGACAATAACCTTAAGTATTAAAATTCCATTATTTTGGTTTATCAATTTTGTTGGTGACAGGTCCTTAACAAATAACAGTCATTACCAAGCTGGCTGACAAACTTCCAAGAAAATATTCCCGTAAGATTAACATAATAGCCTAGAGGGAAATCACACAGTGGCAACATCTGTGAGTAAAGTGGCAATTATATAAATATGAATTAGTCAATGGGGATTTGGCAGCGGGGAAGGAGGGGTAAAATAAATATAAATCATTGTCACAACGCTCCTTTGATTAGATTAAACTTTAAGATTTTCATTTTCCTTAAAGTTTCTATAACAATTGTTGTGCTCAAATAAAAATGTTTTACAAATAACCACAAATTATAGATATGTGTTAGCACTGAAATTTCTATTCATTAGTGTCAAAATGATATTTATCTGTCTACTAATCCGTTCATTTAACAATAAAAATATTGCCATAATATTTTTTAATTATCTTAAAAACACGTAGTTCTTTCTGTTTTTAATTATTGTGTGGAGTATATGTTTAATGGTATAATTATATTTCTCTGAAGGTATAGACGAAATCGATTAAGGGTTTGGGTGAATAATGATTATGTTGTAAATGAGAGTGGTTTCGATGACTAATATTTTGAATCACTAATATATATGTATTTTCAGATCAGAGTTTCATTTTTTTAAGTATGGAAGATACGTGTTAGGAATTAAACACGTAAAGGTTGACAGTAAATGTCATGTATTTTCTAAAGAACAGGAGGTCAAAGTAACTCAGGAGTTCGTGGAATTTTTTGACAGCACAGGATGCAAATCCGGTGAATGATAACATCTTTGTCAAAATCTATTAGAAGAGATACAAAAAGATTTGTTATTACGAAATAGAAACTAAAATTTAGTCAAAAAATTTAAAAATCTATATTTCAAGCTAACTTAACCCAATCTTGTTTTCTAGTTACCTTGTCTAATGCTTTTCGTTATCGACCCTAAATTTATCATAGGGTCGATAACTGTAGGGTCGATTTGCTGTAATTCAGCAAATTTCGACAAAACATCTAACTTCAATAACATTTATCCACATTTAGATAAATAAAGTAAACCGTTAGCCACATTAATATTTACAGACAAATATAATTTAAACAACATAGTAATATATAAATAACTGCGAAGTTATATAACCACAAGAATTAGAAGAACAAATGTGACCTTTAAAACATACACACACATACATCTGTGTTGGTGTACATCTAACAGAAAAGCTGCAGTACATTTTTGAGATGTAATACATTTTGTACTAAAACTACAAATACATACATACAACATAAAATACAATAAACTATAAAATGGACTTCATACACTGGTAGCCATAACGTTAAAAACCGAAACACATGTTCCATTAAAATTTAAATTAAACATTTGCCTCATTTTGGGGTTTTGAATTTGAAATTTTTTTTCAAAGATTGAACAGCGTTAACACAGAAGGCTACTTCATATTTAAGCCTTGAATATGCAAGGATTTTAAAGCATCCCTTGCCAAATAATCTGCAAGATTTTAAATGTGACATTTTCAATTTATATTTTCATCCAAAACTACACAAAGAAATTTAACATTACATTTGTTTTATATTACTTCTTCTCCTTTTAATAATCCTCATGTTTGAATTAGATTTTTCATTAAAATGTATTAATTTAGTTTTAGCCCTATTTAACCAAAATTATTATTATAAAAGCACATATTCGCCATAGACATAGCTAAAGTTGCAGCAACAGTTAAGTCCTTAATATTTTCTCCAAATACAGTTAAAGTAGTGCCATCAGCAAATAATATAGATCGAGGAGGACTAACGTTTTGAGTACATAATTTACTGAGGCACACCACGAATTACTAGTTTCCATGTAGACTGATTAGAGTCCTTAGGTTTATCACTACCTACTGCTTTCTATTAACTAAATAGGCCTATGATCTTACTAAATTATATTATATTCCCTCCATCTCCTAACAATTAACTCATTATCTAAATATCCAGGGTTACACCAGGATAATTTAACTTCCAGTATTCCAAACAAATATTTACCCATATTGAATATAACGTAATTGAACTTTAAATTTAATTAACATGCTAAATTGGTTTGTAATAACAATACATTTTAATCCATGTTTTACAACTCACTGCCTGGATTTTGGTATTTAGTCTACAGGCTAATATCAACATTTCAGGAATTAATTTATAAATAATTATGAAAATATTATTTCCTGTAGTTACAAATTCAATCATTTGAAATGATACTAAATCGTTTGTTTTTAAACAATTTATAACTATGCTCATTGGTATAAACTTGAGATGGGAGGATAAAGTTTAAATTTTTTAATGAAATGTGTAATTCTATACATTAAAAGACCAATGATTTCGTAACCTACGTCAAAATATACATAGAATGCACCACTTATATTTACAGGTTTATTTAATATTGTCAGTACTTATATATAGATGACAAAATAATGTATAACTGAGTAAACAACGTAAGTAATGTACGGAATCTTTAATTCATAAATTTAAGTAAAATTAAGTTCCTCTTCAAAAAATATCTCAGTTTAAAATATACACTGAAACACCAACATCTTAAGCGAATTTTTACTTTTTTGAGTTGATCCCATAAGAAATTTTACTGTATAAAAAACGTATTAAGCAACTATACTGCGTTTATAAATTTGTTAATATGTTAAAACTAAATATCTTATAACATTATTTCAAAATGTTCCTTATGTGTCTTTCATAGAACTTTCAAATGGTGAATTTAAAATATTTTTTTGTAAAAGAAAATGAAGATTTAATTTTTCTATAATTTGAAACTGGAACCACCGTATAACGAATTTAAACTAAGTTTTAAATTATACCATGCAAACTTTATTGGTTTTGATTATTCTCCTTTACTAGTCTTCTAATGATCACTTATTTAATAGAACTTGATTTAGTGATTTATAAAACTAAGGACAACGTTATTATATTAATTGAAGTATATTTTAATAGAAGTTAACTTTTAAAACTATCCCTATCCCCTAGGCCATCTACCAGATAAAAGACAACGATTTTACAGGAACAAAATAAGATACAAATAAGTAAATATAAATATTAAATTTTAGTTACAAATAGGTACTATCAAGTATTCAGAAATAAGTTACGCATTCTAATTTTCGGCACATACTCATATCAAAAATGTTGTAATATTTGGATAAATAAGTCTATATGCTGTTACTTAATATGGCCTCAACCCGCTACATTTGTCTTGGTCTCATTTGGTCTTTTATACCCCATTGTACTTCCATTGTGCTTACGACAGTATGAGTAGTAATAAATAGCGCACTTATCTTGTTGTTGTTGAAACTAATGTACAGTGAATCATTCATTAGGGTGGAGAGAGATAGATGGGGATGAGTTTTTCTGTGTTACTCTACAACTCCGTCTTCATGATTATAACCGACGTAATGCAATCACGTTAATATATACCATGTGTCCAAAAACTACCACCCCCTCTTATTTTTTTTATTAATGGAAATAGACAGATGTGCTTTGGGGAAAATTTAGATAACCAAAGGAGGAGTTTTTTGAATTATCAAAATTTTCAACCCTTACCCCCAAAATGGGGTAGTTTGGGGGTAAGTCAAGAATTTTAAATAGCAACCCCTATTGAGTGGTACCTCAATTTAAAGGTCTTTTCAAAATAAGAATAATGGCGCAAACCAGAGGTATCTAAGTTCATCTTACCCAACATAGCAAGCAATCGAATTGTGAATGTTAACCTACAAACTTCGGTTGTTTTTATTACATTACAAACTGCTCTATGTTGGTAAAATGATGGTAAGAGCCTTGCCTTGTTTTTTTATCTCATATTAAGTTCTTGAAATGGCTACTATTTACTTTTTGGCAGAAATAGAAAATTTCGTAACATTTCCGGTCTAATTATTAACTTAAAATTTAATAATTAATTAGCACATTAAATTTATAGTGTAATGTGTTTTAATAATGTACCTCTATCAACAAATTGATTTTAATTATGACTTATATTTGAGGTCAGTCCATATAAACTCTTCAATACTTATTCGTTACATTGCGTAAAGTTCTGTACACCTTGTGTTGCAACGAATTTCACATTGTATTAATGTCACTAAAAATATAAATTACACATTGTAAAGCATATTATTTATTATTTCTTTAATTATTCAGTGGAAACCAATCCTATATTTACGCAATACTTTTTCCGTTTATTTATAATAAACTTATCAATTGAACCGATTTCAATATGAAGGTTGCAAATAAGATGTATGCATATATGACTTAAATAGCTGAAGTTTAATTTGTTTGTTTTTTCTTCTTAATTGATTTATATAGGAAACTATCAATAAGTGTTCACGTCAAAAGGTCCAGCCGTACTGACAAATGAAGAAGTGTAACCTATTAAAGTAAAATATTGGGTGAATAGATCATTCACCATTAATAACTTTCATCTGAATATTACAATTTCAAAGATATTCGCCGGAATGTTTCTGATTTTATTGAATACATATAATTTAATACCAACGTGCTTACCTTTTCTTATGATATGATAAATGTGTATAACTGATAAAAAAATTTTATCTCCTGTAATAAATAATTTATGTTCATTTTGTAGTTTATTAAGTCTTTCGAATCTATTTCAGTTCTCCCAGACACTTGGTTTTGGACTTGGTTGGACAATAAAATTAACTCATAACTTATAAATCGTAGATCGTAAACATCCACTTCTCACTTAATAATTGGTTCATGTTTATTAATATAGTGTACAAGTTCATCAATAGGTTTAACTAAATTGAATTGCCTCATTGTTCTCTGTACATTGAATCTAAATTTATTTATTATATTTGGTCCAACAATCAATGTACATCAAATACGTTAAATTAGAATTGAAAACAAATATTAAGTGTAAAAAATGTTAGGTGTTTAACAAGGAGGTAGTACTTCAATTCTACAAGCACTTTTATTTATTATTTATCAAGGAAAATAAAGAATTCAAATTACATTTTTGGTGATAATAAAATAGTTTAGTGCTTGGATTTTGAGAAGTACTTATCAGTCAATATAGAGCTAGCTGTGGGTTGGCGATGTTTCATGAAAATAATTTATATACATTAATATAATAACCGACAAATATATAAATACGACGTAGTATATGCGGACATGGAAGAAGATTGGGGGGGGTGGTAGGAGGATAAATAAACTGTAAGTTGTTCCCAGAACATTAACTTGCTGAGTAAACTATCAAAGATTTATTTATTTTACTGAAACTTGTTACGATTAATGTTGTTTATTGTATTATACTACATAATTATACTGCAAAATTACATTTAGTTTTACTCTTAAATATGAAATTATCAATTTATAGTGTTGATGCTAAAAGTTATTTGCAGTGGTATTTTGCAAATTTGTTAGTATGTTTTTCATTTTCGTCACGCGTTGTCTTAAGAACGAATGGTCTGATGTCATTACTTTTTGAATTGATATTGAGTGTGTGACTCATAGTCACAACAATAACTGAACAAAATCTTTTAAGTGTCGAAAGAAGGAGGATGGTGATAAATGATTGCGTTACAATTTTTGATTAATGTTTTGTCTTTGTAGTTAAAATTTTTAAGTTTAATGTGTGGAAGGCTTGCAGATTTATATTTTTCAGTCAAAATCGCTTCAATGGTGAGAGACCAGAATTTGAAAAAAAAATTTATATTATTTGTGTTTTGTTTGTGAAACTAAATTATATTTATGTATTTTTAAGCGTTGAGTTCAAAATTTATTTTCTTTTGAAATTTTATATAAGTATTATGATAAGAGGAATTTTTTTATAATCAGTTACTATATTCTTCATTTATGTCACTGATTTGTATGTAAAAATTAAATTAAAAAACTACAATTTGTGAAACACACTATATTGGCTTGCTCTGAATTGATTTATACGTATTACAATACGTATTATTTTGTAACAATTTTAAGTTTCTACTCTACATTGAATTCAAAAGAAATTAACACGTGAGAGAAATTACTCTGTAAATAAAGTTAATAAAGATAGATTTTTCTTTACATATGAACATTTTGATTGTAACTCGTTGGATATATTTTCTGTTATTCACGCGGATCTGTAGATGTGTTAGCTGAATGAATATCCATACGTCCAGGTGATTGTGTAATCTCCAGTGTAATCATAAATTAACCGAATTAATGTCTTCTGCAGGTAAAGAAAGGTTTGAAATCATCACTGCCTAAAACTGTTCGATTACAAAGATAAATACCGGTTTCAACTCATCTTTTAGAAGCAAACTAACATATTTATCAATGTATGTAGGCATTCCCAAACAGTTCAGAAATGTCATACAGATATATAGGACAATCATGATTTCGTAGCCACTGGCGGACGTACTGACTTGATGATGTGTTCATTTCTTCCATGAACGTTCTATTTTAAGTGCTGCGTTTTGTGAGATGTGTGGGTAGGAATGATAACAAAGAGTTACACGGTTCTCTCGAGTAATGTCGAAAAGTTTAAATTAACTTTGTAAGGGTGTTCTGTTCGTCCAATATTGGCCAATCATTGAATGGATTTTTCTTCTAAAGAAAATGGGTGAATCTTCAATAGAAAGTTCAATTTTAAAGCAGGATTCAGTCATATTATTTTGTTTGAAAATCTTTATTGGGTGTATAAAGGTTTCCCAGCGCTAATGTTGCATATAATAGTTACATATCATCGCTTTAAGTAAGTGATGACCTTACTTGCAGTTTCTATTTTAACCTAACAGCATATTACATCTAGTATTGAATTACGGTGAAACTGGATTGGTCCACATTAAGGACACGATGAGTACGGTTTTGAAATAGTTTCCAATCTATGTAAAAAAACGTATTCATCGCTCCTGTTAAAACCATTTAATATTGAAAAAGCTGTTTCTATTTGTTAGTTGAGTGTGAATTTATATTTCTCTCCTCTAATGAGTAAGTCCAACCAAGCCCTATTTTCAGCTTCGTCAGAACTAAAGTGTTGAGGAATTTTATTCCTCAATGATAACTGATACGACATCCATTTCACATCTTTCTTGGCAAGGTCATAGTATCAGTTATACCAAGTGATCTTCTAAATAAACAGGTAAAACAGTGATCAGTTGGAATTCTAATTTAACGCACTCTCCTGGTGATATATTGCTATTTAAAAATCATTGTAGTGTTGTTTGCGGGTTGTTATAGAGTATACTTGCCTTACTTAAACCCATCTTGATCTCTCTTATAAAATGTATTGCCTTTATCGCATAATTGTTGTCTCCCTTCTTCAGAACAATCTTAGGCTTAGAAAAAAACAGTTTCCTGGGCATCTGGAAAAAAAATCATGGCAAATATAGAAATATTTTGTATGGTGTGTAATCGGAACACGCTTTCAAATTAAATTCCAATCGATTTACTTAAAATGTATACTTTTTCGAAACAATTTTTTTTAATAGTGGGCTTAAACTAAGAATAAAAACTTTACATTTCAAATTCCACAACATTAAAAAAAAAAAAGTTATAAAAGGTAATATTGGTTGCCCCTTTAAAGTAAATACCAATGAATGTAGGTTTCCAGCCACATTATATAATTTCATATTCCCTAACCAGTTTCTAAAGATCATAGAACCATCTGATAAACAAATTACATTACACGTATTACTAACTACCATGTATGGGTTGGGATATATAATACAAGCAATGCATTAAGGTGTGGTGTAATAAGATATTTACATACATGCTTCAAGTCATATGCAGGTACATGTATCTTAAACCTAAACTAAAACTAGTTTCAGTTGATTACTGATACATTTTCAAAGCATCCCCATATCTGCATGGAGTAATTTCCTCAACACTAATTTATATTTATAGGATTAATTTTTATTTCTTTAAAATTATTTCGAATGAAAATAGATCTATTTCGATTACAGTTTTTCACAAATTGTTGAAAAGTACGGCAACATCATTTTCATATTTGAATTGATTAACTGTTACCTTTCTTTGATTTCAAACATTACTTTTAATAGTTATACAATATATTTAGTTCAACATTTTTGTTCAGTTCATTCTTATTATCGTTTTCAGTCATTAAAAAAATAAAACTGACAAATATTTGATTTCTAAAATGGTTGTGTGAGAACCTAATTCCTGGTTTCCATGTTAACCGTAGCTGGTACTAAATAGGTAATTTAATTTTACAGCTACAACTAAACTTTGGCCAAAATGTATTATATTTTCACATTTTGTGTTCAAAAGAACATCTACTTGATATAGAACCTAAGTCAGTAAGACGGGAACAGTGTTTTGAGAGTTTGGTAAATAAAACATTTCTTTAACTACTAGGTTTAAATATTGTTTTTAATATGTACAATTTATGAGAAATATATCAACGTCGTTAGAATTGGATGTGAGTACACTGTGTTATTATTTTTAAATATATATATATATATTTTTTGTCTTATCACATTATTCCCATATTATCAGTAATAAACAAAAATGAAAAATACGTCAAATATACTGAAAATGAGACAACTTGGTCCAATCGTGGAACGTTAACTCAGTGCACTGACAGTCTGACGAAAAATTAACTAGTTTACAAAACTTTCAAAGTTAAAATTAATTTCCGTCTATTTACTTTCAACATACCATGATTGAGTGAGAAACACAATATTGTTCCTTGTATTTTAGAGGTAAAAAACTCTTATGAACATCATACCTTATAAAAGAAAGAAGGAAATAAGATAAAATAATAAATCCTAGCCCTTGAATAACAATTTATTTAATAGCATCGGGTAGATGGAGAACAAGAATAGAATTAGGAAGACCTGACATGAATGTTAAAAGAAAGAGATCTAACCCAAGATCATGTAAAAAAAAGTGAAACTCAACTGGGATCCCTCTGGATTGCCATACCCACAATTACTATTTGTTATAAACCAAAATAAACCAATAAACCAAAATGAACCAAAATTAATTTCCGTCTCTTTACTTTCAACATACCATGATTGAGTGAGAAACACAATATTGTTCCTTGTATTTTAGAGGTAAAAAACTCTTATGAACATCATACCTTATAAAACAAAGAAGGAAATAAGATAAAATAATAAATCCTAGCCCTTGAATAATTTAATAGCGTCGGGTAGAAGGAGAACAAGAATAGAATTAGGAAGACCTGACATGAATGATAAAAGAAAGAGATCTAACCCAAGATCATGTAAAAAAAAAAGTGAAACTCAACTGGGATCCCTCTGGATTGCCATACCCACAATTACTATTTGTTATAAACCAAAATAGCTTGAACATTAACCATTTTAATTATTCCTAAGGTTTATTATTCCTTGTTTTGTTTTCTCAATATTTTTCACAAAGGTGTTAGGGTTAGTTGGTAAGAGAGAGCGAGAGCTAGTATGTTTCTCCATATTTCATGCCTAAGTTACTTAAATAAAAACTCTATCTTCACGAAATAATTACAGACTTAAGCATACTTATGGCTCCCCTCCAGATTGGTTCTTATAATTAACTTATTCCAGAGTTTCATGAAAACTGTATTTTTAGAACTGCATTATTTAATCTAGAATTATTAAATTTAAACGCAACAACAGTTTTCTCTTATAAAAACCTGAATGTTGAAGACGATTTGTTTTTTATGAATAAGTTTTAGTGCTTTCAAATAACAAAAGAATAATACAAAAAAATCTTCGTTTTATAAATTTAAAACGCTTTATAGTAACGCCCAACATTTAAACATTTTTTTTATATAATATTTCTTTTATTATTTGAATTTTGTACAAATTGAATGTAATTCAATTTTCTGTAGTAATATATTTTAAAATGTATAATATATATATATATATATATATATATATATATATATATATATATATTTTTTTTTTTTTCAGTTTAAAACAGTTTATGTTTGGTAGAGCCGTTTTGCCTACATAGAAAAAAAGCCAGGTTTACAAATGTTAAAATAATAAAAGAAACACAACCATAACACCTGAATAATTACTTATCCAATGATAATGTAATAATGATAATAATAATTACTGTGATGGTTAATCACAGTAGTTAAAAGTTTTAAGTTTTTGTAATTGACGAATAACTGTTTCTTGGATGTGTGCCACACAACTTAAGTTATCTAATTTGTCCTCTCACAGTCTGATTTATTATCTCAGTATATTAACACTAATAATTGTCGTTAAAAAAATGCTCAGCAAATTTTAAAAATTTTGTTTTAATATTGTTTTTGTTGGACAAATGCTCCTTAAAACGTTATTTAAGACTTCTTCACGTGTGTACTATATATATTTTATCACAGTCATTGTAAGAAAGTTCATACTAGTCCATGATAAAAACTGTTGAGGGTTAATTGAATTAACGAACACTCCAGATTATTAGATGCCGAACAACCTTTTTTGAATATTAAATTTGATTATTGTATTTAATGAAAAGAAATTTTGGGCTTTTCATGTTTGGATTGTAGGCCTATGTTGTTTTTTAGTATTGAATTATCTACTAACGAATAGTAATATTGCGTTTAATTGCACTTTTTTCTCGTAAAAAAAAAATAACAAAATGGCTGATACGAAATTATGGTACAAAATTCTTTACATATTTCAGCATTAATAACGTTGTTCTTCATTGAATAGGTTTTTTTTAAGGAGGTCGGAAAGTTTCCTTAGAGAAGATGTGTACGATAGTTTCTATTCACCTCGTTTCCACAAAATACGCCAAGTATTCTAAATTCCAAAACAAAACACTAGAGACTTGCTGAAGGAATTTGTAAGCTTCTTAATTAACTTGAATTAAATACAAAAATCCAACGAGAGTTCACACAACACCTATGTACCAATTACGAAAAGACAAACCCTCATGATCACAATATAATTACTACAGGGATGGCAATGCCAAACGAAATTAGTTGGATCTACACCTTTAACGTAGTATTGTCTTAGACAATGCCCTCTCATCTTTCCTATCAGTTCTTGACAAACTATTTTTCTCTTACTACCTTGACCGTATTAAAGCATTCGAGGGCTAGTGGTCTTTATTTTTACTCTTTTCTTCTTTTTTTGTTATAAGACAATGATATCCGAAAGGTTTGCTGGTTTTCGGCAACAAGGTAAATACTTAAATCACAATACCTGCTGAATTATTTAATACTGTAATTATATTAAATAAGACAATTTACGATATCAAACGAAGAGAGTTACACTCGGATCTTATAAAATGTTTTGTGGTGTCACGTGTGTAAGTGTTGGTACTAAGCCTAACGAAGCCGACAGTGATCGGGGAAACAGTGCAGTTATATCCACTAATACGGGCTGAAGACGACCTATATAAGGTAATTATAGTATAATACTTAACAGTTCCAAGGCAATAAGATATAACTTTAAAATGGATTGTTTATATTCCACTAACGTAATAAAAAAATGTTGCGTTAAATAAGTTGCACAACAGATTTCGGTTGCTAACTCTTATTAAATATCACAATTCATTTTAAAAATATTACTACATACTTGCAAAAATTTAAAATATTTTAAAGATAAATTAATTAACATATATAAAAGACATGTTTTTATTTGATTTTGGCAAATTGGAAGGTATGTCGTTATAGCGATACCCGAAAATGGATTATTTTATATCCCACACAGCCTGACATCTATTATTTTAATATTATTTTGTGTATATGTGATTATTGTGTAACTTATTTTTAACTTTGTTTAGTTATTTTTTTACTCTCTACTGTTTGTTATTCATTGTTAGTTTTGTTTCATTCAGACGTTACGTATAATTATTGCATTACACTTTTCACGGCTCTTGCTTAAGCTCAGGCTAAATATCTACTTTAGTACTCACTCCAAAATTGTATTTTCTTACTTTGTATTGTAACTGATTCAATGGAAAGTGAATTAAAATTATATATATTGAAAACCCCAAAACCTTTTCTATATTATTTGATGTATTACTTTTTACTGTTCTTTACCAGTATGAATTACTTTCCAAAAAGTTTGCAATTTACCTACAAATTCTCCAAGGAAAGAGTGTTAAAATGACTAAACACATTTAATATTTGACGCAGGATAGGTATAACAAAGAAAAATTACATTGTTTTGTCATTAAAAATATGAGGCGAAAATATGATAGGTGTAAAACTACACTTTAAAGCACTCTATGAAAAATGGGTTTAGTATACTAAATAGTATGTTCCATGTTTGTTGATGGTATTCCACACTTAGTATGCGTTTATTTTAAGCATCAAAAGTTGTTGGCAAACAAAGAATGTTGATTAATAATTATTATCAAAGATTTTCTAAATTTATGGGTGGAAATTAATGGCTTCAAATTCATGACTTAATTATTTTAAAACTTAAATAACAAAGTGAAATTTAAAATGTTAGATGAACTAATTGAAGGAAGATATGGTAGACATGGGTTAACTACATTTGATACAATTTTACACACATATAAGTTAAATTACGATTTCGGTTTTAAGTATTTAAAAAAAGATAGTACGGTATTTGAGTAACTTCAGTCATAAGGAAGGCTGATATCTTGAATCTTATTCTTATTCTAATAAGAAAACATATGTTTCATTATATCACATTATATGGGAAACATTATTTTACACACGTTTAATTGACAAATACAAGGCTCAATGTATTAAAATTACCGATAACTATAGAGCGGGGGGCATATTTAAAGATAACATTCTAGTCGTAAATGGATCGAGACGTCTCCTGCAGTGAAGGCAAACTAACATATTAAGTAAAATCTACTAATATAATGAAGGCTAATTTAATTTAAATATGAAACTCATGAACTTTTAGAAAGTCACAATGAAGTCGTCCAACAGCCCACTAGTTAGAATTACTGCTCGAACGATTCACAGTATAGCATTATGTTTATCCACACTTTACGAAACTATGTTAAGTATCTTGATTCAAAACCACGGTATGTTATAACGAAAAGCTTTTAACTACAGTAGACAATTAGCAGCGTATATAAACAAACAGTTGTGTAATTATAATGATTAATTCTACTTTTATATTTATCCAGTTTCAAACAGTTCCATTTATGTTTATAAACTCCTGTTTGTACTTAGTGTATTATTAACACCCTTAAAGTCTAAAAAGTTTACATATACGGTTCCTTTTTAATTGAAAGATGTCTTGATTTGTTGAGTGATTTTGTTAAGTTAACATTTTGAACGCCCCTGTATAAATCTTGCTTCTTCTTCTACAATTAGATTTTTCTCCAGGTTATATTGCAGTTCCAAACTGAATAAATGCTTCATCTTGGAATTTTTTGAAACAAAACGGTTTTGACACTTTTTTTTTAATTACTCTTTTTGGCAGTTAGTTAAAGTTATGGAGATTAAGTTGTACGCCCTCTTTTTTAAACTGTTTATTTGGCCAATCAGAAAGCAAATTATTTAATAATTAAATAACAAGAAAACAAAGATAGATACAGAAAAACTTGTAATACCATTATCGTTTAATTTTGTTCTTCCTTCAAAATTGGCCAAGTTATGGCAATTTAAATTTTGTACATATACGACGCTTGGGTGCTGCGCGTGGGGAGTGGTCTTTTCAAACATGAAGCTCAGAACATACTGTAAATAGTTTTAAAAAAATGAATTTTTTGAAGAGAATAATTTCATTATTTATAACTTGTTACTAAACAATATTTTTCGATTTTACCAAGTTATGGCAATTTCCTAATCAAAATATTCAAATTCTGATTGTTGATCCCATCCAACCCTATATTTTTGTTTAAAACTGTCTTCGACCTGCTTTGACTCCTATGATCAGTTTGTTAATTATATGAGTTTTTTTTTTTACCTAACCCAAGTTCTTTATCTTTATCGGTGTTGTAACCATAACTTTAACTATCAATATCCATGACATTTGGTGTGAAATATTCACTTAAATCACTTAAACAATAAAAACCATTACTCAATGGGGTTTAGCAATTAGTAAGGGAAAAAAACTAAATGTGGTAACAAAGACTGGCACTTAGGTCACACAAAAATCAAAATAAATTATAAAGAGTTTTAGCCTATAATAAATTCCTAAAATCACTCTACAAGGGTCACACAAAATACAGTAATTAAAATAAAAGTCAGAGTTTTCCAAAATAGACTACTTATATCATTTATATCATCCAAATAAAGGATATAGAGTTTAATTACCAACCACTGTTCAGGTTGTAATATAGTAATTGAGTCTGCTTTAGTCACATCGTACAACGCAATTAATTGTCAAAAAAAAACAACAAACACAAACTAACTTTAACTTTGTCACTTAAAGCTGATCCATGTTAAAAAGTTAAGGATGAAGAAGGACGTATACGATAAGACAAAGACAAAGTGTAAACTATGCATTGATGTCACTAACTCAATTCATTTCACAAATAAATTTAATATATCAAAAGTATAGCGATATATATCGGTATTTCGTACAGTACATAATTGTTAGCCAACCAATGATTGTGAACTTCAAATAATCATGATAAAACACTTTTTGTCATTAACCAGTTATATAATGTATAAATGTCGAATTAACCGAGTTTTCCCAAAATCCCCACAAATTCGCTGTGGAAAATTTCCCCACTCCTAAAAACAGTGGTGGCAGTGGACAAGGAAAACACAGCCGTAGGAGAAGCTAGAACATGTTGTTAGAAACGCACAGTGAGTGTGAACCAAAGCTTCCGAAACGTTGTGGCCGTTACATAATAATACGTTTGCTACACTACGCAGGTCCGTTTGAATTGGTCTATGTGAATAAAAGGTAAGCTTTGTTTTCGGCGTGCGTCACACGTGTCTTAAGACGCACGCTACATGCTGTTTAATGGCCTTTAGTTACTAACGAAATACGTTTGCTACACAAATATATACTCAGCTTCTGCAAAACACGACAATATATAAATAGTGCCAATTGCCTTTCTTTTTTTTCACTAACAGTGATCTTAATTAGATGAAGGAGGAGGGGGTGTAATGACGAGTGGAATATTATAGTTGGGTTGCAAGAGACAAAATATTATTTAGATAAAACATAATGTTTTATACAATATTTATTCTTGCAATTTATCCATTATTTAATTTTTTTTAGTAACTTTCTAATTTCGTTGATGAAGACAAGTATGAGTTTTTGTGACCTTCCTTTTTAAAACATTGATAGTTGAGAATAACAAATGTCAAGCAAACCTAACTAAGAGTATAATGTAGCACAATGATTAAGTCAGTAACTCTATATCTAAAACAATATATTCTTATTAACAAACGAATTCAAATATATATATATATATATATATATATATATATATATAACGGCAGGTAAATACGTCAATCAAACAATTTAACATAACTGAGATCATAAATTGTAGCTAATTAATTGTGACTCTAAGGAGAGCCGAGTTCTGTGACAAGGGTGATTAAACGTAAACTTTACCTAAATAAACTACTTTGGTTTGTTGGTGGTCTGACCCATCCTGACACACAATTTACATTTAGGTTCTGCACAATACAGTAGGGCATATACTTGTACATCAATTCATATACTTTACCTCTTTTGTTAAAACATATGAGAATGATAAAGAAAGAAAATTGTGACGAATTTGTTCTGATTATCTTTAACATATTATGACATCAAATTGTTATCCTATTGAATTTAGAACTTGTTTATAATAGTTTTTGTAAAAAGGAATGAAAACATTGCATAATGCAGTTGTCATAAGGGAACTCCGTTATATAATAATAACAATAATAATAATAATATATTTTTAAAAAGTTACAATTTACAAATAGATACATTATTCTCTCAGCAAACTAAGTTACATGGACGAATATCAGTCTGTAGAGTTGCTATTTAAACACCTACAATATACAAAACAATAAATAATGAAATAACAAACCACAATCTTATTCAACAACAAAAAATCATTTTGTACAATCAATAATTATAATACTCAAGTAACATTCGTCTGTATTTGTATGCTCTTACATGATAATTAACTAAACTATTCCAATTTTTTCCATTTAAGTATTCTTTGTAATCATTTATACTAATTACTTCTGAACCTAAACTCTTTTAATATTATACAAACAGCAACATAATGGAAGGTATCTTCAATTTCTAACCTGTTACACAGTGAACATAAATGAAAATCCTCGGGCCGATGGACCCTAAAATTCAGGGCTTGCCCTCTTATCTTAAAATATAAAAATTTTAAATTTCCAACCTTTAAAAATTGTTCTTTAAATTATTTTGAATTTTTATGTGATTCTTTAATAATAATCGTAATTTGTATAACCATGTTCCTATTTCTTTTCGGACCTTATGCAATCTATACAGAGTAAGAGAAACCATTATGTTTACATGTTCGAAGTCAGTAACGTCGGAGTAAGTTACTTAAACTAATTACTTACCTACTAGTTACAAAAAATAATATGTATTAGTCTACAGTTGACGGAGTTAATACCGTAAGTTCACGTCGGAGCAAATAAAACTAAAACCTTTAATTAATAATGTAAAAATAATTTGGTGTAAGCCTATATTCAAGGAATATATTCTATTTGTAAGTCGAAATCCGTGGCTCTAATGACGAACCATGAAAGTTTTAGTATGAATACACCGGATACATATAATAATAACTGCACCTTTGTGGACGTTCCTATTATTATTTAATATTTAAAAAATTACCAAAACTACTTAAAATGTTCGAAAGTATTTATCTCGTTTACCATTTTTATTTCCTAGAATGGGAACTGTTTTTACGTTACAATAATAATATGAGTTCAGTAAAAAACATTTTGAGTTTAATAATACGATTAAAAGAAAAGTGAAAACAAAAGATAAAACTGAGTGTAACATATGAAAGGTAAAAGATAATGTCAATTAGGAAGTGAGTATAATTTTAGCCTACTACTGGGGTATTGTTAGACTTATAGCAAGGGTTCACTGTAAATCAGAAGAAAGGAGGAGGGTAGAATAACGGATTCAGCTCATATACTCTACAACCCTTAACAATAAACCTGGACAGCCAAGAGTTAGTAGTTCTACCCGATTAACATATTAATTTATTATTTTTAAACAGTTTTTTTTATATCATCATTTTAATTAGTTGGACAGTGACATACATTTTACATTTATACATATAAGTTTACATCACTTTATATCTGCTTACACAAACACTGACTCCACTCACAGTTGTTCCAGCCTTCTCAAATGAGTTCGCTACTAAATTACAGCTTCCCAATCTTCGTCACTAAGTGGAGTCATCTCCGTAACGTTTTTTTCCCACACGGGGATTTACCCCAAAAACTAACTAAACCAAAACGTTAACAATTATTAGCCTCTGCGGCTCTTCAGTGTAATCTGTAGGACCTAAATCTGTGTAAAAACAAATGGAAAATGTTCGCCCAATCACGTTTCCTTAATAATTAACTAGAAAGTAGCTGAAATCAAACAAAATTCCTCATCCATATAGTCAAGTGACAAGATAGGAAGTTGATTTGAGATGATCAACTTAGCTTTTATAACATCAATCCTGTTATAAAAACAGAGAAATACTTTTGAAAATGAAAAATTACTGTTATCAAATTGTTAACAACATAGATTCTTCTTTTCAAATTTTAGGTTTACGTTTAGGACGTCTTAGTGTACAGATTGATAACAAATGTATGACAACAGTAAAAATCTCAGTTGTTCATACTACAAAGAGGCCAAAATATTTGCAACAATCAAATTACCGTATGTAATATCAAAATTTATTATCAAATTAATATTTTTATTCATATTTAAATATTCCTATTTCATATACCATTTTAAAATCTGGGTTATTATAAATAATGTTATGGCGAAGAGGGTTGCAATAGCTTACTTTCTATAAAATATTCTAACAATGAATTTTATTCCACTATGTTCAGTTTATTTTCTGCAATTAACACATCACCTTTATTATATCACCGCCTTCTGTAACTAATTTTATCTCTAGATTTAATAAAGTCTTCTAAAATTTCTTTAAGTAGGCCTATTCAAAAGATACAACATAACTAGATTAGGTTGAAAAATTATTTATAAAACTTAGACGGATTAAGCTACTGAGTCCTTTCCTGCAAACTACATTAAGGATACCTTAATAGTTTTTTTAATAAACTAGTATTTGTTTTTCTTTATTTATTTTCAAATATATCGAACACTAAAAATTAAGTTAATTTTTAAATAGGATATATATATATATATATATATATATATATATATTATATATGTTTTAATATGATTAGGCCAAACATTTTTAACTGTATACAATTAATTATATTACATATTAAGTTAAAATTAATTAATTATAATATCTACGTATTTAAAATGTTATTATAAATAATAAGGGTAATTTTGAATAAATAAAGTTTCGTTTTTAAGGCTTTAACAAAAAGTGGTGGTGGTAATTTAAAACTATTAAACAATTTTGTTACTTGTTTATAGTATAAATATAGATATTACAGTTGTTGTGTTTTAGATTCAGCACGTATTCAAATTATTTTATATGATCTATTTCGCCCAATATACATATGAGTTATGTTATTATCAAAAATTAACAAATTATATTTTAGAAATTTGTAAAACAACTAAGGATGTAGGAACATAATGCTTATATTACTTGCAATAACAGGATTTCTATTTATTGGAGTTTTCAGTAATTATGATAAAATTGCACAATACAAAGCCCGATGTTTGAATTTACGCCAAAAGTACTATTTTTGAAAAAAAAAAACTTTTTTTTAAACTTTAACCCCTTCACTACTCCAACTTATTGTTGAGCTACTTCGGAGTTCCGACCGGTCTGAAGCAATGCGCTACGAGAGACTAATAAGTTTAAATTTGTATCAAGTTATTCAAGGATTTGTACAATCGAGGTTAAAAAGTAAATCCTTTTATATGAGAAACAAAATTGCGAAAACTAAAGCGTTTAGTATATTCATATTGAACAAAATGGTTGAAAATTAATCGAATTGCTAAGATCAGTCACCAGTGTCGTGCTTTCTAATTAGGAAATCACAATAGACAGAACTCCTAACTGGACGAATTGTGCACTAATAAACCTGATTGTAACTCAACAAAAATACATAATACATAAAAATCACAAATTTTCAATCATTTATCTTCAATTTATATCTTGTAATAAATTTAATGGGGGAAATGTATAAATGTTAAAAAAATACACCGCCGCTGGTTACTTCAAGCCCGGAAATGATTCCGACTAGTCTAATCGAGCAAGGGTTTTAGTTAGAAACAAATTACTCTATGTTTTTTTTAAATATTTGTAAGTGTATATAAAGTAGCTGAGTTTAAAACAATAAACATCAAATGTTTGTCAAAATTGTAAATGTGTATAAAATGTTTTTCTTAAAAAACGTTGACGAAGTAAAAAAAATTAAAAAATCCTACTGAAATCATGCACGTGACCATGGCTGAACAAAAGCTGAAACGGCGGTAGTACAATTAAAAGGTAATAAGCAGAAAAATCAGACTTAAGTTTAAAAATGAAATAATTTTTGTTTTAGAAAATATAACGCGTCGGTAATCCTATCATTACATTTTGCCTTGTTTGAAAGTAAAGCAGAAACATAATGTCATATTGCCGTGAATAGCTAGTTCCATCTTAAACTTGTGAAACGCCGAGATTACACCCAGGTCGGATTTTTCTTTACATAACGAGCTGCTTATAGCTAACGAGGATAAAATAAAACAGTTAAAGTAAAAAGTATTTAAAGTAATTACATTAATGATACTTTTTTTATGGAAGGTAACGGCCAAGCTTGTATAGTATCAGCACATTGCATGGAGTTAAGCGAGCTTTAAGCTTTACAAGACACTTTAGACTTAGATAGTATAATAGGAATAAGCACAGGTTTAAGTTAGACTTACCTTTCTCCAAGATATTGTCTCAACTTGAAGTTTAAGTGCTTCATTGTGTAGGATTAAGAAATTCCTGGAATAGGAATGACATCCTTAATGGTGTGGGAAGCGACAATAACGAAATCCATATTAGATTATATTTTATACATTTTATCTTTGTAAATGTATTATACTAATATGTTTCCTTTATCACAAAATATTAATTTTAAATATTGAAGTAAAATTCAAAACGTCACTAATATTGTGTGAAATAAGTGGAAGACGTCAACCTCATATTATAAAAAAACAATAATATTAAAATATTATTTAATTAATATAAATATAATGTCTCCGATTTCTGAATTTTTAATAGTTTTGTACCTTTAACATGCCAACGAAGACATATCATAGTTAAAATAAATTAATGGTATTGACGTCATCATATATTTAACACCTTTAACCAACGAATTTAATTGCTAAATGTTTATTTTATTAGTTAAATAGAAACATTTACATAAAAGTAAACATAAACTTCTTCCATATATTCAAC
This sequence comes from Aphrophora alni, assembly GCA_963513935.1. NCBI lineage: Eukaryota > Metazoa > Arthropoda > Insecta > Hemiptera > Aphrophoridae > Aphrophora > Aphrophora alni. The sequence continues at coordinate 128,953,657 of OY740769.1, read as the reverse complement.
TTCGATCACTCTAAATCACTTATTTTAGAAATAGAAAATCTCCCGTTAAATATTAGTTTTATTGTTATATTTATTTTAAATGATTTATCAAGGGTTAATCCATTAAAGTTCATTTCACAATGCAACTTGTTGAGATGAAGGTATTTATAATTCGTTGTTAAAAAAGGAGACTTTTTTACAAGTATTTTATGAAGTAATTTTCTATGTTAGAAATTCTATATAGGCTCCTATACAGAATAATTCTCACCACCTGCCCAAAATGTGTTTTGGAGTAAAGGGTTTCATCTAGAAAATTTGTTTAAAATTCACCATTTGTATCTAAAAAATATGCTAATAAAAACCAGTATTGTATTATTGATTCATGTAAAAGATATCTGAAAATTGTTTCTTTGGTGAAAACAAATGTTGAAATTAAGTTCTACGGTCGTTGGAAAATGTAATATTCTACTATTTTGTATATACCCATCATGTCAGTTAATTGAAAATTAGACCAATTTATACGTAAATAATACATAATATTCAATGGAGATTTAATAAAGAAATAAATGGGGATGGTTGTTTTCTTGTCATTTGATAATTCCCTATAGTAATTATTACCGAAAAATTATTCTTTAATTTGTTTTAAATATATCTTTATTTAATTATTTGAAAAATAAAAACTTATCATTTTTTCGAGTATATTATTTCTATTAACGAATAGAACTTCTCCTGAGTGTTTGTTTCCAGGAGTTCTGAGAAGGAATCGTATTTTTATAATTACGAACGAAATATTGTGGAAGGGAGGAAGTGTAGACCCTATGGATTGCCTCTAGTAACGTTATAGATTAACAACCGTGTTAAGCCTAGTTAAATCCTCAGCCTAACATGAGTTTATTACCATCCTCAGTATTGCATATCATTATACTATATTACTAACACACTTATCAGAGTGTTCAATTTCACAGGAGGCGATAGCAGTCTTGATGTTTAATTTAATTTACTTTTCTCTCATAAACAAATATGTATGTTTCATATGATTGTTTGAGAAGTTTGTTTGAATATTGTTTTATAACTGTCCTATATGATAGAGCATATTAACATTAATGAATAAGAATCATGTTGCTAGTATCCAAGTCACTATTGTTTTATCTAACAATTAAATTGCCTTATATGGTTTCCACCAGGTGACTTCTTTTTTTAACACTATTGCGTTTCAAAGCATCTGCTCCATCTTCAGAGTTCTTTTCACTCAGTTGAGATCGTTAACACATTAAAATAAAATATAAAAACACACGGACATTTATATATATATATATATATATATATATATATATATAAATGTCCGTATATATATCAGTGTGTTTTTATATTTTATTTTAAGCGTTAGTGTTTAAAAAAGCCACCTGGCGGAAACCATATTATAAGGTAATTTAATTATTAATGAATAATGATAAGTCTGCTTTCCGTATGCCAAAACAGTATACTCGGACTTCTTTAACATATACAAATAAATGTTAAACTATATTATAAATAACCCAGTTTCACTAAATTTACATTTGATTATAACTATGGTAACGAAAAAATGTGCAATTTATTAGCTACCGATTTATGATACCGTCATGGCAACTAACCAATCCTGACATGTAAATTAATGTGCCAACAAAAGTCACTAATTTATGTCTTCTTTTGAAATTGGTTTTTAACATTACTTGAACACTATTTTTAAACTAATTGTGTTCAGAGAATGGTGGTATCGTCTTTCTTTTAGATTTTATAATCTTTCCTTGGAATCAGTAATAAATTTGTTAATGACATTTTTTAAATTGTTCTCTTTGTAATTTCAGTATATTAGAGCAAATTACTGTACACGAAAAAAGGAAGGTCCATGTTGAAAAAAAAAAAAAAAAAAAAAAAAAAAAAAAAAAAAAAAAAAAAAAAAAAAAAAAGTATCATCTCTGTTTCTCTGTTTTGAGAAATCATATTTTACCTAACATAGAATCACATACTCTATTAGACTTAGAGTGGTAAAATATTGTCTATTGTTAATTTTTTAATGAAAGTACTGAACTTATTTAGTGAAACTGGGCACGAATCTTTTGAGTTCAATCATTTAAAAAAAAATCCTTTCAGTCGGTTTCAAAAAGTAATTAGAGTTTGGTTTTTTTTTTATCTGATTGATATTCTGTGTCCATACACTAATACACAGTATTTCACTTAACATAGTTTGATATTTGGTTTAAGCTTAAAAGAAATATGTAATCTCTTCCTTTAGCAGTTGCAAATTAGGAGCTACGTATAAACAACATTTAATGCAATTATTTATATTCATCAGAACGTTTATCAGAACCGACATTTAAACACAATTTCCTTTATATTTTTAAAATGGATGAAGTAATTGAACAATTTTGCTAACCTTTAAAGGAAATTTAATAATTTCTGACATCAATTTACCAAATGTCATCAATATCTGCCAAATGTTTCAATCTTGCTGTAACCAACATGAAATTTAATTTCGGAAAGATAAAATGTTACTTCAGATTAACAATATCCAATGTGGAAAGTACGAACATTTCATGTATCTAATCGTCATAAAAAACCAAGCACCAAGTGCAAAAAATGTAAATCAATATTTTTCTTTTAAAAGATTTCAACCGATGTCTGGTTTTTACATTTGAAATATTTGTTCATTCAATTTAAAATAATGAAATGAATTTGAAAGAGCTGGATAAAGGTGGTAAACCAAGTAAACTGTTTCTACATTTTTAATAACTTATCTGTCTAGTAATTGCAATTTGTATCAGATTATGAACAACAAAAAGACAAGCTTTTGACGTATATTTTGTCTCAAACATGGTCATGTAGTTTCAAACATGTAATTAAGTCTATTAGAATATTTGTATTAGATTTTGTGACAGAATATGAGCGGTTTTAATTATTAAACACAGTATTATTATGGGTTTTAAATCAAATAAATACAAATAGAGTGTTTTGATTCATTATTCATTATGCAAATGTTTTACTTGTGCATAACAACTTGTACGTTTCACTTGTACAAGTTGTTATGAACAAACATTGTGTAAAGTTAAATGTTGACTTTTAATCTGTCAAATTTAAAATTGAAATTATACACAAATTATTCATTATTAATTATTTATTTCTAATAAAACTTTCATGAAATAAAAATTATTTGTTTTAAATATCTTACAAATTTAGCATTTTTTATTACATATAAACATATTTTATATAATTTTACTGATTTACATTTATTTACTTGTGGGAAAATGTTGAAGCCTTTAGTTTATTGATTTATCCATTCCTCTAATGATGGATGGTATGATTCCTCTGCTGTTATTGTTTTGTTTTTTTAAATCTTTTTAAAACCGAAGTAGTTTATTTAGGTAAAGTTTACGTTTAATCACCCTTGTCACAGAACTCGGCTCAGCTTAGAGTCACTATTATTTAGCTACTCAAATGATTTACAATACATTCCACATTTTAATAAAATTTCATATTTATTGCAATTAATTTATTTTCAAATGTATTAACATGTAGGGAATTGTTGATTAATTTATGAATCCCTACACAGAAACTCACGCTCTCACAAACACAAGCGCGTGCACTCACTGGCCATATATATATATATATATATATATATATATATATCCCACTGGCCATAACACCCCTCCCCCTCATCTAATTAAGATCACTGTTAGTAAACAAAATAATGGTAATTGGTACCATTTATAATTTATCGTGTTGTTGTTTGACCTTTTTTGAAAAAACTGAGTTCATATGTATTTACAAAACTTATTTCCTTATTAACTATACACACAGCATGTATAGTGCACGAGTGGTATGCGGATAATGTCTGAAACGTCAAACCTATTTTCAGGAGAAGGGTCTTTGCAGTTAAACCTCTTGGTTGTAGGCTTAATACTAGTCAACTTAAAATACTAGAAGTCACTACATAATGTTTTTCTATCTTCTCTGGCTTCCGATATCCATGACAATAATATACCAATATCAAACACGACCCGAACAAATAACAAATAACCTTCTAAGAAATTTAAAAATGTAACAATGAAATGTGCACAGTCAAAACACTACTCTATATAACTGCTGCTTCCATAAATTTCCTACATCGTAGGATACTAATTTAAAATAATATTTAAGAAGACTACAGAAGTAAGTCCATCATTTGCAATATTCATTTGTATTCCTTGATAAATAGCTATGTCAATTGAGTTAATTGACCATTAACTGAATAATTGCAGTAAAATAACTTTAAGTGTTAGTAATCAATATATCGAAATACATGTATTTTTTGTTTTGATCGGTTGTAGCTAGTAAACAGTAAGGTGTGTGTAGAAGACAGATGTTATAAACATGATATAATTTTAATACCTTGATAAACCAAGGAAAGTTCTTCAATTCACGATTTTCTGACTCATATTTTTCGAGATGCCAATAGTGGCCTGTTAAAATGATTTATTTTAAGGTAAGAACCTTAAACATAGAGACTTTAGAAGACCCTATACATAAACAAGTGAACAATATAAAAATAACTTGTCCTAAGGTTATTACAAATGAGGTTACTTTAGGAAATGAAACTTATTAAAAACTTTATGATATTGATAGAAACAAACTAACTATTATTACTTTATAGAGATTCTATTTAACCATAAGCATATCAATGTGTTTAATGTATACAAATTTGTTCAAATTAAAAATTCACTATCAAATTAAACTCTCTCTGATATGCAACTTTTTGAAATTGTACTTAAAAATAATTATTTATCAACCCAATCCACTAGAATGTCCATATTTGGTTAATATATATTTTGGATATATATTTGGTTATTGTATGATTTTATTTATTGTATAATGTTACACATAAAATATTTTAATGAATAATTATATACCCGACCATAAAGGACTTATTTAACAACGAGCATGTTATGACAAACTTCTACGAGGTCCGGAGGGTGGTCACCATCTCTAAGTAAGTGAAAAATAATAATAGTTACTGCTCTTTATACGACAATAATGGTTGATTCGATATTGTCATATACATCATACCAATGCTACCAGATCAGATTTAATTCTGTAAAAATAATCGCTATTTACTTTGTTTAGTTGTAAATAGCTAAATTTCAATTTACACCAATCTAAATAACAACTTATATTTCAGTATATGAAAGTTCTTTAAAAAATATTAAATAATTGTAAAATATCTGAAACTAGATGTAGTTTAAAAGTAAATTATTTTAATCAAGTCATATAATTACAGAGTGTGGATAATGGGAAATAACTCTTGATTGTGGATTACAAGAATATAAAATACATATATATGACACAAAGGAATGAACCAGAGTTTACTAAAACTTATTTTGCGAAATGTGAGTGTATAAATATTTGGCATACGAATAGAAGGAAAATATAACACTAATTTAAATCTTGGCATTTGGGAAAATATTGTACATTTAAAATTAAATAAAACGGAGTGCACAATCAACATTGGTTCCAATTATTGAGAATACTTAATATTACCTGGAGCCAATTCCGGAATTATTATTGATATACAGCATATGAATACAATTGTGGGCAAAAAGCTTGCCAATTAACAAAATTTGTCAAATGAATTCATCAGAAACATACTGATACATTTTGAAATAACAATTAACGTAAATTAAAAAATTTTGGGGGAAAAATTAATATAAAAGGATATATTTTCTGTATAAAAACACAACTTCCGCAATAAAACAAAAAAAATTACTACTTGTTTTTCGAAGAACAACAATCTGATTATGGCAGTAAGTAACTAACAATTTTAGTGACTAAATGCATAAACATTAATAACTTAGTTATTGAAAAGGCATGTTGAATTATGTCATAAATCAATCAAAAACATTAACTTTTGAGATTATATTCATTTTCTGACATTTTAAAATATTTTTAACACATACATATTTTAAGGATGGACATTTTCTTCCAGCGACAAGGAACTAATTACGATGAAACAGTAAGTGAATAAGTATGCATGAGTGGGTTATTTAGTACACGATTTTATATATTTATTTTATTGGTTATCAATTTTAAGTTACAGGTCAATTTTGCAAACCAATTTGTGATATACTTTAGTAACTCAAATCTTCCATATTTTTTAGTCAAAACCTGGTCTCTTCTGAATTTATAATTTTTTAATACTGCATTTATTATCGCTGTATGATATCAGAGTAACTAAAACTGGATTTAAATTTATATTACGTAAGTTTTATTAGGTATACTTTTTTTTACTTTTTTTTTATTATTAATAAAAAAGAGTTATTTTATGAGCTGATAAGTTATTTTTTTGGTTTCAAAAAAAATTAAAATAATTTTTGATATTAAATACAAAATAAGTAAGATAGTTTCTGTTATATGTTGTGTTTTTTTAATTATAAGTTTGTTACGCAAGAACAATTTTGAAATAAATATATCCTCATTTTAGGCGATGTCATTATTTCAAGCTAATACCATAGATAATATTTTTTATTACCTCTTTTATTTATAATAAATACAATTTAACACTGTTGAACTAAATAGAAAATTACTGTTTTTAAATAATTAGAGAAAAATTAAAATAAAACTTGATGTTAATACAAACATGACTTCACGCTTACACAAGTGAAGCGAATTTAAGTTCATTTTATACTTTATTAACACCGAGTCACTTTCATATCCAGTCATAACTCTTTGAAAAAACTCATTGCCTTACTGGTCGTAACGAAACAATAACTGCAGAACCGATTGAAAACGATTCTCTTTTAGTTCTGAAGTGAGTAAGCAAAGCACCTAACGAGCGGACACTTTTCGATACAGTAGATGCTGAGAGATGATACCGTGTACACACACTTCCATGAGAATTAGTCATCTAAATTGCGATTTCGACCTCAGTGATACTTTCTTTTCAAGAATAAATTGTTGAATACATTAAACATAGATATCCTTGTCAGGAAGTCGATGGCCTTCCTTGCCTGGACTTATCCTCACATTACAAACAACTCATACTATTCTCCAATGGCCTGCGACAAAAAGCTTTTTTGTCGTAATCTTCACCTAACTTCCGATTAAATTCAGTGGGACTACACTTCATATCCCATTGGAAACGAGTAACAGCACGGATTTCCATTTTGATGCAATTTCCAAGTGACACGTCATTATTACTGTTATTTGTAAACAATGGATCATAATAATTTTACAAACGTTTAGACAATGTTACCATCACGAGTAATAAAAATTTACCTTTAACAAAGAGAAATATAAACATATGTAATGTACTACCCTTCGTAATAACATAGAGAAGATTTTCCATGTTGTTGAAATCTTAGTTGTAGTTTTTCTAAGTGTTTTCACATGTCCAAGTGAGAACGTTTGTTCAATGTTCGTGCAATCTTTATTTAATAATTTTATTGTAATTTATCAGATTCAACATTTACCATTATGGTTTTAGACTGTTGGGATAACTGTCTACAAAAATAGCTACTAGACTTAAATCTAAAGCTAGGAACAACCAGTAGAGGATTGGGTCTGATTGAATGTTCCCATTTCTTCGGTTGTGACTTTCAAGAAGGTTTCTTCTATTCAGATACATTTCGTTAACATATACATTAAATCATTTCGAATTGAATATTAATTCCTATAAAAACAGAGCGAATAATTAAAGTACTACTAAATTTAGTATTGATAATCAACGAGAGATAATAGAGATATTCACTATAGACGATGAACTACAATTATAAATTTACAATTATAAAATACAATGTGAAACGATTCAAATTAGTATTTAAATAGATTTTCAATTTGCAAATACTAAAACCACTTCAAGTCTGCTAGTGTGATATTAACCTTTGTAATAAACAACACCTGTTATTTATGCAAATCACGCCCAGTGGAGTACTGCAGCGATTTTTTACAAATCTAATTATCTTCTTTTTTATAATATTTTTGCACATTATTAGCTTTACTTTGTTTTTTAAGATCTTTACAACCGAATCATAAAAGTCCGGATAAAAACTAAAATTACCTATATTTTATTTACAGTATTATCTTTCAATCTTATATTTTCTCTTTGAAAGTATGTATCAAAATAATTATTATCCATTTCCAACCTATCAAATGAAATTGCTCAAAATAATTTTGTTATGTCCGTATGTTCTATAATGCAGCTTTTACAATACAAACTGGTAGACTGCATTATCTATTTTTTTTTATCAACTCTTTAATGTATCGATGTAGATTAGTAGACCCGATTTTGTTTGTTTTGGAACCAAACGACGAAAGATATCAAAAACAGTAAAATATTTTATAAAAATATAATAATTGTAAGCCTTTTCAAAAATACATGACGTCATAAAATTATTTTTGTTCACCTTTTTCAATAAATGTTTATGGAATGTAAAGTTGATTTGAAATTCTAATGATTTTAAAAGTGTAAAAGTATTAGAATAAAAATATTATTTTGGACATAATTATGTTATCCTTTAATTCCACCATGAATCTGAACACTGAATTTCGTTTAATAAAGCACCAACAATATACAGCACTCTGCTACAGTGTCAATATAATGCACAGTACTACATAACCCATATAGGCATAATTCCTATAAACAATAATTCCAATAAATGTTTTCATACAATATAACAAAAATTGGTTAGCCGATCAGTTTGATCTCTGATTAGTTTTTCAAAGAATCGAGCTTGCAGTGATTGGTTTTTGCACAACTGGCTGAATAATTGCTTTAACGTGGCCTGGGTAACAAGTTTCGATTGAAACGCATAAACTATGAGTAACCGAAGCTATTTTATTAAAAGTTGTGTGTCAAAGTTCCATTTGAGCTTCAAAACGCCTGCGACATAGGTTTAGACCTTTCAGATATTGAAAACTATTTCAAGCTTTACAATGCAGTACCCACCTACTGTTTTTACTTTATACAAAGATAAAAGGGAAGAATTGCTTATCATTTCCATTGATATGTAAAAAACACTGTCACGTCCTAAACTGCCCGATCAAATTTGTTATTACTCCAGGGAATTCTATTGTCAACAGTTGTTTGTATCTGGTGTCTCAATTGGGACAAAATGTGAGTACGATATGCACAAATCTTCAAAAGAAATTTCCTTTACTATGTATAAAGAACTAAAACAAAAGGCCGCGAAGGCGACGGAAATAAGGTTGATACTTCATGTCTTCATTCCATCATGACCAATGACAGATTTTCTGGGTTGCTTAAAAGAAAAATCAACAAGAAATATACTGTTGTAAACGATAAAAACTGTCAAGATTTTTGGTAATGATTGGGAAAACTTCGACTAGAGGTCAGAAACTAGGTAATGAATCAAAGACACACAAACTCTTCAATTTTAAAAGTTTATCATCAAGCAGCGAATCCTAACCAAACAGAAAAACCACCTACTATTACCATTGTGAAATTACAATTTGCAATGACGTACCTTCACGCGACAACTAAATCTCTTAATGTTGACATGTAGGGGCAACGAATCGCAACGATCAACCCCGATCTAGTGGATCTAGGGTGAAAGTAAAACCCTCCAAAATGAAAGACGTTGAGAAGTTGCTGTAAAAAAAATATGTAAGTACGTGGGATGAATTTAAGCAACTACAGTGGTACAGAAAAACAATAGACAACAACAATATGCGTACAAGATAAGTTTGTGTTGATCCACAGTGTGAATGAATGAACGAAGAAAAACTGTTTCCTTCTACGACATAGTTGCTTAAAATATAATTTCTCTAAGTTTAGTTGTCATTAATGAATAAGAGTGACAATATAAAATGTTATGCTATCCTAAATCTGAATATAAATTCCATGGTTCTAAAGACAATTGGATTTCAATTTAAAAATTAATTACCAATTCTTGTTGTTTTAGTTTTCGTAACACAATATGTTGTATAATAAATATTTTTGTACAATAACTACTTCTTGATGTCTAATTGTCAAACAAATATCCTGAACTACAGTACTATTATTTTTCAGAAATGAAAACTCTAGATTTATTACAAAACGGCCAACTACACATCTTAGTTAAAATCTCCTTATTTACTAAGGGTGTATTAATTCCGTTATAAATATGATATTAATTTAGGTTTAAAGTTAAGAATGATTTTATATAATATGAAGCAGCTAAATAAGAGTTGTGAAGTTGGAATAAAGTATTTGGTATTATAAACTATTGATTTGCAATATGATATTACGATTATTTTGAGATTACGAATAGGGTAATTAAGGAAAACGAATCGTCTACGTAATTGGCTTTGTAAACATGTAACAAACAATACAAAGTGATATCTTGATATGTTCTGTTGATAACGCACCATATACATTGTCACAATTTTAAAATTTAATATTAATTTGTGGATCGATAAACCAATTTAAGGATCCCCTTTTCTGTTGCGAGTGAGCATTTTAACTGTACATTATGATAACGGAATGAGAAAGATGGTCAGTTTGTGGTAACTTATATATTTCTAAATTCAAGTAATATTAATAATAAAGTTAAATTCAAATTACCTCAACGTACCTGACTTAAGCAATAAACTAATATTAAACAATTCTTGTAATCACTGGTGTGTAACTCTATTTTGTATTATTTTCTAAATGTTTTACTAGATATAAGTATCGTTTCAAATCAAATATTTGTAACTTTAAAAATAAATATTTTTGTTAAGAGACAATATCTAGTACAATTTCAATATAATATATAAGCTTCTTTTAGGTTATGTACTCTGAATAAAAATACATATCTGAAGGAATGTTTCTACTATATTGTACTCTTTAAAATAATCACTGAGAAAAATGGTTGACTGTCCACCTTACACTGCAAAGTCTGTATGTCTGTGTCGGTAGAACATGAGATTGAAAAACATTTCTACGAGTATTTTAACTCTAACTGGAAACTGAATACTGTGTCTCTTTTTATAGCCGCCATAAAACTTTATAACACTAAGATACAGTAGTAATAAAACGCAAAGCGTGATATTAAGCATGTAAAGTAGATATAGTTACGCCCAACACTATGTTCAATATGTTTCAGATGTCGAATCAATTCACAAAGATAAATACACGGACAATTTCTACTTAAAAAAGTCCTAAGTAGATAAGTGGAGTAATCCACTCCATATTATTTATATTTGGCGTTACACGATAATCTAAGAAAAAAATTAATTAACACCATATATATATATATATATATTACAATTACTTGATAAATATTTTGTAAAGAGTGTTTTATAATGTCGGATATTTTAGGGGATTGTTCCTACGGTTTAAGTAAACACAGAACATGGATTCATTTGTTTGCAACAAACTTAGATGTCGGTCTGTCTGCCATTTAATGTTTTGTACAAAATAAACATTATATTTTTGGAAATAAATTAGATATCAAGTCCAAATTTGACAAACTATTTTTGTATATATTTTGTAAGTGAACTTTTATTAATTTCCAAAAACCACGAAAAACTTTTTTAATTTTTTCAAAATGGCGGCCGTTTAAAAAATTTAACGTTGAATACCTTGAAAACAATTGACTTTATAAAAAGTTATAAAAACAAAAATGTTTCCCTTTTGAATGTCAAATATAGTTTTTTGTATTTTCATATACTAACAGGTATACAGAGTGATTGAAATAGTTGTGACCTCTGTTTTGTTCGATAAGTACAAAAGGTACAAATAAATATTAAAATATACCCCAGGACTTTTTGAATTATAACTAGAGTTATTACTATATTTTTGGATAAAACTGTATTATTTGAAGACTATTTTATTCTTAGGTATTTTTTATATCTCTAACCGTTTAGCTAGAACATTCACTGAAAAGTTTCAAAATATTCGAGCATTTTATAGACGATTTTTCTTATTTTTCAAAGTTAAATTTAGGTGATATTTAAAATAAAGCTGTGATAATATTTATAATAAAACTACTTTTATTTTTTATTTTTCTGTAGGCTGAGAAATAACAGAAACAATAAAAACAAAAATTATAATTTTCTCCTAATCGTATCCACTGGCTTACACCAGCTCTTTATTATTACTAAATCTATTACACCTTGTGAATTAAGGAGAAATTGTATTATTAAGCACTGGTAATATACTTGTTTCATCTGTAATGTCTTATTCACAATGTCTAATACATCAGTAATGATTACAAATTGTTTTACGCCAGTCAGTGTTCTAGACAATTACCAGAGTTCAGTAAGAGAAAGTCGGTAAATTCACAATTGATTGCGGGAATTGTGTAATAAAGGATTGTAGATTCCCTGTTAAAGTAGATTCAGGGAACCGTTAAATTAAGCATCATGTTTAAATATTGCGATAAGTGAGTATGAATCTTAATTTTTATAACTTATATTTTACTACATTTTCGTACCCTATTTAAGTACTCTTAAAAGAAATTTTAAAAAGTTAATTAAAGTTAAAGAAATTAATTATAAAATCATTGCTTATAATGTCGAAAAATAAATTAGCAGGTGCAGCCGGATAATGTAAGTTATTTCACTCTTTATAATGACCCACCTTTAATCACATTGAAGCAAAATATCTATTTGTAAAATTCAAAGGAATTGTTCAGAACTTTTCAAGGTGAGAACAAAGCCTGCTAAATAACTTTTTAATATTTCCACTTTCTTTGTCACAATTCCTTGAACTATAAAATCAATAATACTTTTAATGAAGAACATCATTATTTAACAATTGTTCACATTAAGTATATTTATAGATTTGTGCAACACATTTATTAAATACTAATTTGTAAGGAAATAAGACATATTTCTCAACATTAATTAGTTAAAGTTTTTCACCGTTTAGACGCTCCATTAAGGGTTGTTTCATTGATTACTCAAACTAATTTCAGTTGTTTAATGATTTTTAATATGTGTATATTGAATATATTGTACAGAGTTTTCATGATTTAGAACAACAACAAAAAGTAACAATGTTCTCTTAAAATTTTTAATATTTCATTCTTTAATATATTTCTAAACAATGGAAAAAATACTACATATATTTCGTTGGTAAATACATAAATAAAAATCACGTAGCGTTGGAAATAAATCATTGCATTTAAATTAGCAATTATAAACGTAAAAGAAAGTTTGTACAAAACGTAAAAGAAAGTAAAGGCACATTTATATCTATATAAATGTCGATTTCAGTTTCGACTGATCTTAATAATTTTAGACCAAATAAACTGTCTGCCGTCATTGTATGTATTAAAACAAATTAGCACCAGAAACACTAACATTACTATGTAAAATGTGGCGAGGTCTAATGTAATTTAATTTGTACATTATTATCTGGTCTGGACCTTAACACTGCAATATTGTCTTAACAATGGTTGTAATATCGTATTACTACAGAAATACAATATGAGTAAGAAATGCAAAACCTAGTGTAAATACATTTTATTTTTCACACTAACATTTCGAGGAACTCTTATACTTTAAATTAACAACTATATTTTAGGCAAAATTACAGAAATAAACAAAACTGTACATACGGCTCTAACCTACACTTTTGGTATATTAACCAAAGCCTCGCTGGTTGGAAGCTTTCCAAGACCATATATCTTAATATTTTATGAGGAAATTTTAATGTTTGAATTAAATTACAATTAAGGAAGTTGTTATGGGCAATGTTTGCTCGGACAAGCTTAGCCTCTATAATAAATTGCAAGGCAACCGTGTTTTTGTACGGTTGTTTTGAGATACCACAGTAAAAATATCCTACCAGTGTTGTCAAATTTATTATCTAAAATCGTAGTGATCTCACAATATAGTAGATATAGATTAAATTTGTGGAAAATAATAATAATAAGGTTGAAAATGTCTAACAATAATTTTGGGAAAACATTTTATTTGTGAAAATTAAATAACAGTCTAAATTATAACAAAAACACACATGCCGTCCGTCTATTGCCTGACTATAATATGAGGTTAATTTTTCACGTTAATTACCAGAACTATGTTAAGCTCATATTCTATGAAGTATTGTTCAGACATATTCTAAAATGTAAAAAAAATAAATAAATAAAAATAATCATTCAACAAGTTTTAAAGACTCTACCAATAAAAACGGGTTTTCAAAAAAATCATTCTACCGGTTAGTAGCATCAACCCATTTTATGAAGACTAATATTCTGCATTAAATCATATTTCAAAATAGTGTTGGAGATAATAAAACATGTTGATAATCACCTAAAATCTTCTTATTTTTATCATAACGCCTATACATTTCATCAATACAATCTGAAAAATTATTTAACTGTTATTATATTTAAATTTAAATTTGATACTTTATAAATAATATGATCATTTACAAGAGAACTATGTTTATTTAATTGTGGCTGTTTTTAATCGATAGCGGCTGCTTTGAAACTAAAAATATATCGATCAAGGTAAAATCTATTTAAATCTTATTATCTACATTAACAGCTGATTTAAAAATACACATACATATTGTTCAGAATCCAATAGGTTTTAATTACTTGTTAAAAATGTAAAAAATCAAAACTATTTTACAATGAGGATGTTATGAAGGATTTAATTTAAATTCATTTCAAATAATATCCTGATAAAATATCCAGAACTGTCTAGACATACATTAACACTTTCCAACTTATCACAGGGAAAAAGAAAAAAAGTAATAAAAGAGACATTAAACGTTTACGATTTGAAGTTCGTTGTTAACTTCGAGCATTGATGATAATACTGCTCGAGTGTCCTTCTAGACAAACAGTGGGCAGAATTATATAACTTTCTTTTTATGAAGTGTGAAATGTAACAAATAATTCACAATACCACTATTGAAGATGACGACATAGTTGTTTAAATGTAGTAACGATGAAATAAAATCGATTTCAGATTTAAGGTAATAATTAATAATTGAAATATATCAGTATTTATAGATGTAAATTAATAAAAAAGAAATCACACACACACATACATACACATACAAATAAAATGTCATTAAATTTTGTAAAGTAATTTACTCGTTATTTTTTTAAATTTATATATACAGTATATATATATATATATATATATATATATATATATATATATATATAATTGAAAATTGTTAACAATTTTGATTCTAATTCGTAATAATATAGTATTTTTTTAACAGGACAATAGAGTAGTTAATACCTAAAGGTTTTTACTAGAACGTACTATAAAGACGAAATTGACAATATTTTGGTTTCGGTGATCGGTCAATGTACCCTCTAATAAAACTAACATATCAAATTAAATATTTGTGTAAACTAGATACAATATTTTTTGTAATTTATAATAAACCTTCTTACATGATCAAATATATTTGTTGTCATTTCCTAATAGGTATTGTGTAATGAAAAATATATTATTGGTTTGTTGTTTATTTAAAAAAAAAATCTTTAAAATCTCTTCAGGTTGAAATAATTCGACCAATTCGTGAGTAAATTTTTACGCGCGAGTTATAAAAGACATGGCAACTTTCTTTCTTGCTATCACGTCGTTGTAATTTCGAAACAAAACTGGTTATATTATCGTTTTAACTTTATACAAAATAACTAACATAAAATTATAGTATCTCTGGATGTTCCAACATTTCTTTCAATTCTGTAGTCATCTTCAAAGGTTTAATGGCGACAGGTTTAATTTGACACATAAATTGGGGACACCTGCGAAGAACTTACAAATATTCTGCCACTTTAATTACAAGAAAACGACAAAATAGGTTTTGATAACTCAAAAATCTTGCAAATCCTAATTACGATAAATATACAGGAGACTTTGATACAAGATAGAACGCACAGATGAGACTGAATACAAGAGCTGCCACATCATATTCAATAAACGTTAGAATTAAAACTACCCTGAAATTATAGACAGATTTGATAGAAACCACAAGACAAAGGAGTATTAATAAACAATTAAGGGTATGTGATAGGAAAGAAGTATTAACCCTTGGGCCTTGAAATGAGACACATAACGAACGTACCCTTGACCTGTGAAATATTCGAACTTCACAGATATTATAAATGATTGGATGTTACATACACCAACGTTCTACATAAGCAGTGTAAAAAAAGAAACGAACGAAGAACTGACAACACAAACCCACAACTAAAAACTCAATCTGTGGATCCTATTCAGAAATATTGAATAATAATAATTTTTCATTTTTATAGTAAAATAATAACTTAGTATATGGAGATTTAGCTACGCTTACAGTACCCCATCATGATTGATTGTTCAAAACATTCCAGTAGATAATAAAGTCTCTTATGTAAGCACAAACATTAAAAAAATTTAAACCACAATACATGTTGACAATTTACTACTGTAATCATTTTCAGTGGTTAAGGAATTCGTGAGTAAATATAAATAACAAATGTGTTATCAGTTTATTAAAAAGTATGGATTAAAGTAATACGACATTTCAAATCTGTTTTAGATTCAAATTTTACATTTTAACTTTTATTAATTTGAAATTTTTATATATATATATATATATACGTTTAGGGACTAATGGGCTTTATTTCCTAAATTATTATTATTTTTGGTCTTTACATATAGGCCTATATACAAAAATAAATATTACAACGAGTTTAAACAAAGCTTTTCGTTTGATGGGGTATTACACACAAGTAGTAGATCAACTATAATCCTTAATTTTCCATCCATTTATATATATTGAATACAATATTCGTTGTATATAAAGTAATAAGTGTACATACACTAAAAATTTACTTGTTGATGTAAACTAAGCAGATCAATAGTAATTTTGAACCTGAATTTTCCGTTATTAAGGAAACCTACGTTTTACGATACACATATGAAAACCAGAAACCCGAGCATAAATAATTATATAAATATATATATAACACATGTCTCCGTTGTGTGTAATATGACTACCTGAGCTTACCACTTTGAGAAAAATATTTATCAAAATAATATATTCTAAATATATTGATGATTGTTAACAAGATAAGCGGTATATTTTCATTGACCTATTTATACTTGACTACTCCATAAAATTCAAATTATTTGCAAAAAAATTTAAACTGATTTAAATTACAAAATAAATTTAATAACCTCTTCTTAAACAATGGCCACATTTGAATAACGTTAGTTCGTTTAAAATTCAGTATTTGAACTAAGTATTTTTGTCTGCTTTTATCAACTACAATAATAATTTAAAATATACTTTATTTTCCTGAACTTCTATTTTTAACGGTTTTAAACAATAATATAAAATATCATTCGAAATTGTATATCTCTGTAAAATTTACAAAAATAATTGCACACTAAAAAAAACTCCAATTTTAAATTTTATAAAACCGTTAATATTGTTGTGTACCGGTAATTTACAATTTAATAAGTTTATTTTATTTTATTAAAAATATACAGGATTGGGCGACATAATTCAACAATACATATATAAATAGGATTTTAAAGGGATTCCTAAAATTTACTATATACATTGTGATTGGCGCAAATTGCATGGTAGAGGCCACAGGTAATAATCAGTGAACAATGTGTCAACTTTTTATTACCATTTAAATGTGAGAATAATTGATGGAAATGTCTAACAAAATAAACACTAACAACAGAGTGTAATAGTTGCAAAACAAAATCGAAATACTAGTTGAGATGAAATTTTCTGAACAAACGGATAATTTAGTATATAAATAATTCAATTCACTTAAAATAAAATCCAATTTTCTGAGACAGAGAGTGTATTGTTTTAGTAACCTCTGTGCATCAATATTGACAAATAGTTTTCTTTTTTCCATAAAGGCTGTAAAGAACACAATGTTATATAGTTTTTTGTTATCTTTATTATGTTGTAAACATATGTATTGACACTTATATGAATATATGTTGGATAGTTTCATAACATACAACTTATTACGAGTTCTAATTTGGTTAAAAGTGATCTCTCCCCTCCTTAAACATTTCGTGGCCATATTAAATGATGACCGTGATTAATACTTTTTAATCGTATGATTTCTGTATAGTTTATAGTTTCCCTAATGCAGTCGTTCATCTGTTATTTTTGAAGTTTTTTAGAATGTTCACTCTAGTGGCTAATAAAATAATCGGTACAATATGAAATATACGGACATATAATTTTAGTAGTATTTGATGAAATTAGACAATGAATTTCAATTAAATGTCCAAAATAGTAATATTAAAGTTGTTTTCTCTTCTACAAAATTAATACAGTAATTCATTTTCGATAATTTTGTCACAAATGAAATGAAATTTATTATTCTCCCGTTACATACTTTGTACATATTTAATACATGTCAGATAAAAACACAAATATAGAACATTTAAAATAAAGTTAAATTAAAATAAAGGTAAGATTTAGATACCCTTTATAGGTATCCTGTAATGAGGGTTAAATTTACTTCAGAAACAAAATTAACAATATTTTTTCATGGTTATGAAATAACATTTTTAAAAAATCAGTGAATTATAAAGGAGTTCTACTGCAAATATTGTCTTTTTATATAATCATTCTTTATACATCAGATGAGATAAACTAAATTTATTAAGTTTTTTTAAACTATCAATTAAATAATAATGTTGTTTGCATTTGTGGCTATTCCTGATACGTATAAATTAAACACATCACACAAATTGAAGACGGAAACAATAATAAAATATTTTTAGAGATCATAATACCAAAAATGAGATTGGTTTTGTTAATCATTAAAGAGAGTATCTACATTGTCGAGCCTGTGCGCCAAGATTTTAAGCTTCTCTGGAACTTTGGTTGTTTAGTACTGTACATTTTTTAATATATACTGGTAGTTTGTTATATAATTTCTGAGCTATGAAGAAAAATAATTCTTAAAACATGTCAGCCAATGTTTCGGAATAGGCAAATTGTGCCTATAACAGAGTGAAAATGTATACTTATTATGTACAGTAGGAAACTGTTCACTTCTTAGAAGACACTGAGAACTTTATATATAAATATATGCTTAAGAGCTAGTAAAAACTTTTTTTTTAATAGGTCTTGACGGTTCAGTTCTGTTTTTATTTCCTATTACGCAGATAATGCCTTTTTTTATTATTTTTGGGAGTACTGTATTATTGTATCGTATTGCTTACCGATTTCATCCTAGTATAACTCTATATCTAGATAAATAATTATCTTGAGAAATCCGAATTGAATACTTGTGCTAAGACAATACAAGACAGCTTCACATAATGTTTATTTCATCTACTATTATTATAAATCTAAGATAACATTTTATATGGCAAATTTTCAGTTTTGTTTTTTATCATTTCTTTTTATATGTTTCATTAAAAATCAATTGATGGTAGATTCTAAAACAGGTTTATCCTAAGCATTACCTAATTTTCCATGTTAAAATTTAAAACAAAATTGTAATAATTTATATAAGTTAAAAAGTGCTATGCTATATAGAAGAATTATAATTAATTTTTATTGTGTTTTGTAAAATTTACTGTAAATATAATGTTATTATAGTTAAGTGTGTTTGACATGGAAAATAAACTATCTATATCTTAATATAACGTCTCACAAATATAAATTTTACTAAGTTTTCTTGTAACAATTGTGTAAACCATTGGTACTTTCAAAAATTATTTAAAGAAACTAAAATAAACTCTGACGATCCAGTTTTGGTAGTAAAGCATTGAGTTTTGGTAGTAAAGCATTCTCAAGCATCCCTTTAGACGACTTTTTTTATTTGAATGAATCTCATCTCACTTCCTTCTTAAAAACGTTAAAGTTGAATGTTAACGTAAATCTCATAAAGTTTTTTTTCTACAATGGAAAGTTGTTATCTTCTTCCTTCCCCATATTCACCACAATCTTTAGTTAATTTCATATTTTCCCCTGCTAAATCCATTATTATGTTTTTTTCCATAATTTATCCTTTATTTAAAAACTTAATTTTTCATAATATTCGGCCTGTATAAAGCTCCTGTATCCACTAATAACTTTATTTCTGTATTATATATGTTTATTTTTATTTCGGCGTATTCCTTTACATATATTCTTGCCAAATAAAGTCTCTCGGTTTCTTCCATAAACTCTTCATATTACATAAAAGAAACTCTTCACAAAAGAGTTATATTACATATTACTCTTCACAAAATATTACATAAATATATTTTGCAATTTTACAAAAAAATTATTTCAATTTATATTTTTTATTTCGGGTGAATTTTTTATTTTAATTTCTTCTAGATAATTTATTTCCACAATTTCTTCGGTCCAAAACTTAACACCTTTCTTTTGTTGATTTGTCGTTATTATTATTCCGGACCCTATCACCTATTTTTTTGGACTGGGTTTTGAATTGTCGGGTCTAGAAGTACCAGGGTTTTGGTATGTCTACGGTTTATCATGATAAGATCTTGGATAAGATTTTCTTGGATATGTTTGAGAGTCCACGGCTCTTGCCGGCTTCCTATCAAGGCAAGGAAACCTTCCTTTGTAAGGTTGACGTTCATCCCTATTTTCGCGGCGTGGATCATCTTCCATCGTCTTAAACGTTCTTAAAAAATATCGCGTTTTCAACAGACTCGATAGGATTTTCTATGCTTGCATATTGTACACGTTGTTCAAATGGCTAATTATTCTGTTTATCATATGCTGGATCTAAATCTTTGCCGTTAGCAACCATTTTACAAAAATAACCATTAGTTCTAGATTAGTAACCTTTCTTGTTGTACCTCTCATTTTTGATTTGGTTACTTATGTGTTGTGACGCTTGATATCCAAAATAAATATTTCTAAATTTCTCCCAAAAATCGGCATATTTAGTCGTACTTCCTTTGATCACACTCCACCATTCTAGTACTGGCCCTTTAATTTGCCTTTCAAGATACTATAAGTTAATAAGTAATTTATTTTTTGTATAAATACATCATTCACGTGATAAAAAGATTCAATGATTTGCGTTTTAGTGCTGCTGCCTCATAATGTCCTTATTTAATTTTGTGAACTTTTATTTGAATAAAACTTATACATAAATGTCTTCACAACATGAATTTAAATAGGGATTTTAACCCTTACTAAAAAACACAATAATAATAAAACTTAAATATTTTCGAAAATAAATATAAAGGTTGTTATTACAATTTTTAAGTTACAAGAAACGTGTGTTTACTCTCTTTTAAGTGATAGGACTACTTACTTGGACAAACTTCGTACAGTTCAAACTCTCCAACTAGAATATAAAGTTATGAATTATTTATAGCGCACAACATTGTGGAAGTAAATGTTATACAAAGTTAACTTACATAACCCATGTTCACGTTCTTCTGTTTGTTCTGAGTTTCATTTATTTATGTATAAATGTTTTTTTTTTTTTTAATACTAAAAATCAAATCTGTAGATAATCTGTAGAATCTGTGGCGATCTGTAGATATTATAAATTCAAGGTTGTTTTATAATTATACATTATTATAGTAATTATAGGTTATACACTATATTCCTATACGTTTTTATGATACAAAGAGGTAATCATATTTTTCTTTTTTCTATGTGAAGACAATAGTTTTAAAATAGTGAAAAAATCCTTCTAATACACCATACAATCGTAAATAGATATGATTTTGTGGTTTGATCAGAATTGGCTATCTAATGATTTATATTGAAGAGATATTTCCGTTATTAATAGCCAACATGAACCTATATTGTGTAGTATTTCATATTTGACTGATTATAATACATGGATGAATGCTAATTGATATTGGACACGAGCGAGGTTCACGAGAGACACTAAAAAATATTTAATTCTGATTCCCTTTCCCAAAATAAATACCGTTAAATGACAAGAATGTAAATTTATTGCAGACCTCCGAATGCAATGAAACACCTTAAAGTGATTAATTTACAAAAGGATAAATGGCAGATTGTATACGAAAAATTGATAATTCTATAGTTTAGATTTATTTTCTCTTTCAGAACTACTAATTCCGATAATTGTTGGTACATCCAAACTCTCAAACTAGGTTATAAATTTATGAAGTATTAGTATTTTGATGCGGAAATAAGTGTTTATGAAAGGTTATTTACTCAACTCATAATCACGTAATTCCATTACATGAGTCCCTGATAAACGTTTTCTTTGAATTATAAGGTTATCTTTAATTATGATCCGCTATTCCTATGAAATATAACTTCAATATTTTAAATAATGGGAAAAACAATGGTTTTAAATATTATTCTTCAATGGTAAATCATTATGTATTAATGAAGTAAAATTATATATTTAAAAAGATCATGGATTTGTTGCGTCTTTATTCTAAATGAAGGAAGAACTTTTATAATGTACAAAAATGTGTTAGATTATTCATAATAAACTACTAAGAAAATAGATGAAAAATTACAGCGCACAAATATTAAAATAATGTCTGACAATCTGTGGCTCACATTTATCTGAAATTAATCATCTTCAAATAAATTTATGCACATGTATACAATGTTTTCGAAATTTAACGTAAAGATATTTACCCAATGAACTGTTGTTTAATCGTTTGTTGGGAAAATCCTACATATGACAGCTATTGATTTAAAAGTTGAATTGTAAAAAATTACACACCGATTACCTATTTAATTAGAAATATCAATATACTTAGATAGTAAAACTAAATAAAATATACCTTGTTTACTAAGTGTGGAGCAATTTAGTTACAGCTTTCATTTTGAGAAATGTATTTTAAAATTTTACTGGGTTTCAATAGAAAATTATAAGAAAAACATTAAGTTGATTAAACGCATTATTTAAAACAAGACAAAAAACGTGATTGTTAATAATGATATCCATATGCTATAAAACTAATTTAAAGGTAGAAATAAAAAAAATACAAGACCTTAGACTTTTAATATAATTAAATATCGATAGTAAAATTAAAGATTAGAAAATATTTTGAGTAAGAAACGAATTAATTCAATTAATCAGCAAACTTAATTGAAGTGCAACGATAGGCTGAAATTGAACAATACGATTCCTACTACAGAGATATTTACTTATGATTTTCTTAATTTATAGGTGATACTCTTACAACTATTTTTGTTTGTTTAACAATAAAAAAACTCTTTTTTTTATTATGTAAAAACATTTCTGATATCTTTCATTGAAACTTTTAAAACTTGTGACACACTTACATACAGATGAAAGGTTTGATATATATATATATATATATATATATATATATATATATATATATATGTAACCAAAATTAAATAAAACTCGATGTGAATTTTACCAATAGGTTTTTACGAACGTTGTGTTCAAGAAATGTGCTAAATATGAATTATTAAAAGCTGACAAAGATTACCACAATCGATCTGTAACGCACATATACACTATAAATATCATATTTTATTTAAAATATAGCCTAATGAAAACACACATAAAATAAAATGAACATTTAACATATATATATAAACCATTAACAAAATCATACATTAACCAATATACAAATTTTATATTATAGTGAAAAGCGATGTTACATAGTTATAAACTACAATGTATTTATTTGAACAAAATAATAATCAGAAAATTATTTAAATTATTATTCATATTAAAAGTATATCAAATTAACTGTTAAAACATGGAAAGTTGCACATACAATTTAACTTGGTTATGATAAACAATTATCGTTTTTTTAAATGCAAGACTGTAATTAAGTATTACCTAAGTGTCATGTTTGAATTTTTCGTAGCAAACGTTATTAAAATAATTTACATTTTCTAAGCAAATTCATATTTTGTCATATTTCACATAAAAATAATAGAGATAACTTACTGATTTCGTGAGATTAATATGATTAAGAAATTTTAGTTTTTTGTATAAATTAAATAATTAGTTTACGAATAGCTGATTTTCAATAATTTTAGAGTAAAATATTTAAAAACACAAGTTCTGTTTGCAAACATTGAGATTATTCGTAAAACTTGAGAGAATTTGTAATACCTAATTAATGTAATTTAGTAACATCGTATAAACAATAACGATTAAAAGAAGGTATAATACCTTGTCAATTGATAGTGTAGACGTGTTTAGACGTGTTTGACTGCCTAGGTGGACATCTTCGTCGACTTCTGCAAGACTATCTTACCTATATGGATCATTAGCAATAGATGTCTTTTCATTAACTGAATATTTCGACAGGTTTGTAATTGGTTTATTTTTGTTAATAATAATAATCACATAAAAACCCAGTTATTTGTCTTGAATGGATGTTGAGTGAACATTTTTTTATTTTAATAGTAGCCTTGCACATGAAGCAACTGCTCCATTATAACATGAAACCCACAATCAATAAACAGATTAAAGTAAACAATATGAACTGATAAGCCATCAAAACTTACATCATTTAAATAATTTACATCATTTAAGAGTAACACATTACTCTCTTTATAAGCACACATAGCTACTGACAGTTTTTTGTTATTATTTGTATTTATCATAAATATTATATGTTTTCTGCTTTTCAAAGAGAATTTCTACCGACAGTAAAAAGGAATGTACAACGAATATATGTTACATTTACTGAGATGTTCTAAATGTAGTCAACCAATGGAATGTATCTCATATCTGTTTAATAATTAATTTAAATGAATTGAATACATATAAAATATACTACATACATTTTATGCTTAATAATCCCAGTCAATGCGTAAAGCTATAACATAATTTGCGTTAAATAACAGTTGATTTATTTACAGTCATTGTTTTATTCGACGTAAAGAGTTGAAGTATTTTGATAAATGTCATATCTCATTATTAATCTACATATAGTTTTATAATCACATAATAATTGGTTATTGATTGGTTTATTGATTTTTGTGTGTGAAGTGATCATTGTTCGACCATAGGCTTTAAGCAGTACCTTCCCTACGGTTCTAAACTAAATTTGTAGCCCATGTTGATAACTAAAACTACAACCTAAGAATACATTCTTAGATTACGACTAAAGTTAGGCGTGAGTAGTCAAAACTAAAACGAAATACAAACGTAAAAATAACAACAAAAAAACACCATACCCAAGACTGTATAACAGAAAGAACGGCTAACATCATACTGTTTCTCTTTTCCCTTGTTTCTTAAAAGCTAAAAACTATCGGTCATAATCGCCTTATGAAAGAGAAAAAAAAAAAAAAAAAAAAAAAAGAAGAAGAAGAAAATTACGTAAAATAAAGACACCTACCCCAAACTCCAGGGTGATAACAAACCAAGGGTTGATCAAGAGAGGCAGGATAGAAAAGGTAAAAGAGACAAAGAATACAAAGAAAAGGTGTACATCCAGTTAGAGTCCATCATGATTGTCAAAGTCGTAATCTAAAGAGAGTACCTGAAGGCACTTAAATTGGTGGTGACAAATGGAAAGTGTTCTTAACTGTTTATTGGAGTGAACAACCTTTTTACTCGCTCTTTCTTTTACAAGATTTTCACTTTTTTTTATGCCAAGGTTTGTCACTTCATAACAGAAGTTGATTTGTACTCTGGAAACATAGCGTGTATTTATATATACAAATGATGACAAATGTTCAATTTAATCATATTAATAATATTAAGAATTCATCATTCTCAAGTAATTTTTAAACTAAAATAAGGATTAAGTTGGCCATTGCTATATTTCTAATTAAAAACTGAAATTACCTAAGCAAAATAGACACAATAGAAGAAGTAATTTTCATAACAATTACGTAAAAAAAGCATTCAAATTTTATTTCTAAAGCATTAAAATAGATAACAAAATTGTATTACGACAATTTCATACTTTATTATTTCTAAATATAAACCAAAGTTTACTTTGAATTTGAAGTGCGGGAATTTCAGACTGAATTCGTTGAATTATAAACTTTATTGTAGGTTAATATCAGGAAATCAGAGGTCCAGTAATTTGTACAGAATTCTCAGTGAGTTAGGCTTAGTGGAAACTTTATCAACCTACCCTTAATAATTACAAGCTGGGCTGTGGAACGTGAATTAAGTAATTTATTAAAATCACCCTTCTGTCTTAGTTTCTACACAACACTTACAGCTAAAATCTGTGGACTAAACTGAATAACATCTTTAGTGGTACAGTATATATTGGTTGGGTTATTCAAGGTAATGAAATTAAATCAAAATAATTTATTACATATTTTTTATTTGAATAATTACTAGATCCTAACTTGGTTTTCATACTAAAGGGCGAGATACTTTGAGGTTGCAACTAGAGCTGAAGCCAACTCTTATCCTCCTCCTCCCTTACAGATGTTAAAAAGTAACACATTTGATGTTTTCCCTTTAAAAAACTGTTCTTATTTAATGAAATTTTTTCTAACTTATTGCTCTTTATTTACAAGTAGTTGTGTGTAATAATTATTGTCCACTATTATTGCGTTCAATAGTAGGTATGCATCCATTTATATATATATATATATATATATATATATATATATATATATATATATATATAGAGAGAGAGAGAGAGAGAGAGAGAGAGAGAGAGAGAGAGAGATTTACACACACCTAAACAAACAAACACACACACACACACACACACACATACACCCCCCACACACACACACCTTAAAACCAGAGCCGTCTCTGTCTTTTGCCTTCCCGTTTGCCCAACTCACAGTCGTTGTCTTTACAAGATACCAATGCAATCTACAGACAAGAGGAAGTCTGCTGACCAATTTAATGTCACTAGTACTTACTACCAATCAACAACTCATAAAATTTCCGTTTCAATAACTTTCGTTTTGATTTTTGAAGTTTTATTTTATTTCTTTAAATTTTATTTTGTCACCATTTGGACTGATCATAATTTTTATTATCTTTTATTTTTCTGTCATATATATATATATATATATATATATATATATATTCATGTATCATTTAAATTTAAATTCTAAGTACAAACACAGAAATAATTTTATATCACCTGAAAACATACACATATGAAGTTCAATTGTAATAAAATTAACAAAATACCAAAATGTCTAAATAATATTTATTTCGTTTCAGATTGAAAAAAGAATTTCAGAATTATACGAAGTCTCAAGTAATTACAAAATTTAAAAAATTTTAAAAAATTAAACTAAATAAAATTGTTCTTACTGGATGATCAAAGCTCTACAACTTTAATTTAAAAAATAATTTTATATATTTAAAAATTTCCCCAAAATTTAAATATTCACAGTTTAATTTTTTGTCAATTAAAAATTTTCAAAACGTAATGAGTTTTAACTTAATAGTCCTCTCTATATACTGACTAATCCAATAATTTCTATCGGTATCTTTAGCAGTATGGAAATCGTAACTGTTCCTCCGGTATCTCTGATGTTATAGTTCATAGTTGTACGTTTCGACAGTTTCTTTTAACTTCTCGATCTACGGGCAGCAGGATCTGATGAGAAAATCTCGATCTTCCAACCAAACTGGGAACTTTCTGTACCAGCTAAACTGATTATTACCAATTCTGTTTTTGAGTTTATCCCTACAAAAAACATTGGTTGGTTACTTAAGGTATATTTTAACATGATTTTGTTCCTCACACACTTCTTGATTGTCTAATATTCCTTTAAAGCCTTCTCTTTTTTAAAGCAATTGTCTTTTCGGCATTATTGTATCTTGTATACAGTCCGGTTAATTTTTCAACCCATGCAATTTGATAATATTTCAAAATCCATGGTTCAATCTTGATTTTGATTGCAAATTCCATTTCTTCTTAATTTTCTGCTTCTTTATGAACTCGATTTGTAGTTGTATAACGGTTCAAAGTTATATCACTTAACCAAAGTTTTAAATTTTTCAAATTTTCTTTATGAGCTAAATTATTTTTTGAAATATTACGGTTTGTAACTCATTATCCTATCACTAAAACGAAGATTTCACTTTATACTTTTTTATTGTCTCTTAATTTTGGAGATATTTACCTTTGAAGTTAATGTTTTATTACACTGGGGTTTAAGTAATAAAAAACTCCCTTCTTACAAATTTTACATGCATTACTTGGTCATCTTATAATTACTTACTTACTTATCTTATAATCTATTCTATTTCTTACTTGCTAATCATATTTATTAATTTTGCTTTTAATTCCTATGCTTATTTTCTCCTTTATTCGAATTAATTTGTTCTCAATTTTAATTGTCAATACGTTTTTAATTATTGTTCCAATTAAGATTAAAACTTATCATTTTTTATTTATTTTTTTATTATTTTTTTTTACACCCTTACTCACTTTATTTGAATCTATTATAACTTTTACTATTTTTATCACCTTTGCATTATTCAAGGAAACCCCCCCCCCACACACACACACAAAGAATAACTACTAAATCCCCCTTTTTAACTGCTTCCCTATTTAATTATTTTTTATTATAAATTAATTTTGTATTATTTCCGATCAATATTCCAATGTTAGTTTTTTAATTATCTTATTACCACTTTTAATGTTTTCCTTTTCACCCTTTTGTTTTATACTACATAGTTTTTGTCTTGTGATTATATTTTATTTTATTTCATTAATTCCCCTTAATGAACTCATGTTTAATTGGTTTTTTATTAAAATATCTTAATATTTCCCTAAAATTAGTTTTTGTAATGTTCGACGTTCATTATTGTCGATGAACGACTACAAACATCGCTCCCGCTTTGCATGCTTTACCTTTTATTACCCTAGCCTTATACACTCATTATTTTGTATTTAATTTAGGATTTTATTTTGTTAACTCTGAATTGTACGACCTGGTTTTTACAGACCATTACATTAAACAAGGGGGAGAGAGAGAGAGAGAGAGAGAGAGAGAGAGAGAGAGAGAGAGAGAGAGAGAGAGAGAGAGAGAGAGAGAGAGAGAGAGAGAGAGAGAGAGAGAGAGAGAGAGAGAGAGAGAGAGAGAGAGAGAGAGAGAGAGAGAGAGAGAGAGAGAGAGAGAGAGAGAGAGAGAGAACCAAACATAGTGCCAATGTACTCATGTTAATAGAACCTATGACATTTTTTTTTCAATAGGGTGTCGCAGTGTATTTGCTTTTGTGTTATTATAAGTCATATACAATAATTATTCATAATTATTAAAAGGAAGACACGTATAACCTTAAAATAAGGTTATACTGAGGAAGTGGATGGTTGTAGCTAACAGTCCTTTACGTAGCTTGTAGATAGTTACGTGATTCGGTCAAAGATAATAATTTGGTTAAATATTAGAACTGGGTAACTACTAAAATCCCGTCCAACAACTTGTAAATTTATATGATTTTTATAACAAATAACAATAAATTATTCAAACATAAATTACTTTAACGTAATGTTTCTAAAAGTAATTAGTTTTGAACATGCGTCGTTTTATAATCACACTTAAAAAACGTCTGGAAGTCAAAGCCTGAAAGAACTAGTTTTCCAAACTCAATACACTTATTTTATTTTTTATTTATGGTATATTTAAAAAATAATAATAATAAGCATATAAACAACATAAACATAACATATAAAACAAACAGTATCTTTTAAATTGGTTTGTTTTAGATGTAACGTTCCTGGGATAAAACAAAGTTTGTTATAAGCTTGTGTACAACTGCACACTGTTCAGTTTATTAATAATGCAATTTAATACTATGCAATGCTGCAGAACATAACAAGCCTTGTTAAGCTGGGGATGTAGCTAAGCTTGGTTTTGTTAGTATATAATGTTACTAGAGACGAAACCAACGTCCATTCTCTACTGTCACATTTGTTTCTGTGTTCTCAAAAACACTGGATTTACTTCCAGAACATCTTGATACAATTTCTGATTCTAACCAGTTTATATCAATGAGTTTTTAGAGTTATAAAGTATATTATGAGTAAACTACTTAGTTAACGGTTGTTCTTATTTAATTGGTAGCTATAATACCAAATAATTTCTAATTTTACGTTTAACAAGTAGTATATTCGTGTTGCAATAGTGTGATAAAAATTATATCAGTTTTAAATGCCTTGTAACAGGCTTATACTGTGTTTTATTAACCTATAGATATGTTTAAGTCGTAAACCTCCACACTACAACGAAAATAAATGTATGTTCATTAATAGTCGCTTATTAACGAATATTCGTTTTATTTTACCGGTTTATTTTTGAAACAATATTTTTCAAACAAGGTTTTTAACAGAAAATTAAACAAATATTACAAACGTATTGATTGAAAACAAACAAAAACTTGTTAATTAAAAATGTTGAAGCGATGTAATAAAGCAACAATATCAGAAGAAACAAATTTATAATGAAAGAAAATACAAGATAGAGATGTGAATATTTTGTTATTAATTAAATCTCCGTAATAAATTTTAGAAAGTTTGTACTTTGTATTAAGTCACTTTGTAGTAAGAACAACTTTGAGTCATTATTTTTAATTTTTAAATACAGCGTTTATTTATTTCATAAATTATATTGGAGAAAATGTAAATATAATTATTTTAAAACTCT
Organism: Aphrophora alni; assembly: GCA_963513935.1. NCBI lineage: Eukaryota > Metazoa > Arthropoda > Insecta > Hemiptera > Aphrophoridae > Aphrophora > Aphrophora alni. The sequence continues at coordinate 128,923,185 of OY740769.1, read as the reverse complement.
AAAGCAAAGTAGCGAAAAGCAAAAGTTGCTCATAATATAAACATTTTTCAGATATTTTACTATCTCAATTACACGTTTTAGTATATACAAAAGGTACTAGGTTCCATAAATGCAATTAATTAGAAACTTTGATAACATATCTGTTTAAGAATTCCTAAACCAAAACAAGTGGTTATTGTAGTTTCTGGGACTGATATTTAACCCCAAAACTTGGATTAATTTAGTAAATGGATGGCGCACTTAATTCACTTACCATTTTCGTTTAATAATTCTTGAATTACCATTCTGGGGGAGATAGATATTTTTTTGTTTCAGTTATTAAAACCATTAATTGAAAATCGCAATTTTAAATTTTAATCGTGTGGCGCTATACCAAATTTTGACACTCATTGGTATGTTTAAAAATGTAAGGTTGTGTGAGAACGTTAGGTCATGGTTTTGAGCGTTGTTTATTATTAAATTTTATTATAATTAGTCCACAGAAAAGAAACAACCGCAGCAGTCCCATAACTATACTGTCAGATTTTTAAATCGATTGAGTAGTTTGTTTGTTAGAAGAGTCGGTAGATTTGTATCTTAACGTCCGCAGATGTAATGGATTGATATTTTCGGTTTTCTAAAAAGTATCTAACTAAAAAAAAGTTTTAACATCATTCAATGTGTACTATAATCTACCCAAACTAGGAACGTAAAATTCTAATTCAATTGCATTTCGCCTGGCTTAAAATTGATGGTTTGATTACTTTAAAATATTAAATTTTGATTTGGAATGTCCCGAGGATCAAATTACGGTGTGTGAATAAAAACTTTGTAAACGTTTATATTCCAAGCAAGAAATATTCAAATTATGAAGACTTTCCGAGGTAGATGTACCACGGATTGACTACATTCCTTTTGTGATGATGGTGAAATTATCTAAAGAATAAGCATAGATTATCAAAAAAATTTTGAAATTTTGAATTTGACGTTTAATGTGACACCCCACTCTACAAATATTACACAATTTCCCAAATTGGCTTTTATTGACCTTTTTGATGAAAAAATGTACGGTAATATTAATTTTTTTAGGTGTTTTAACATTAGTTTTTGTCCTTGGAAAACAAATAATCAATCAGAATAGAATGTTTCAACTTGCTTCTCTTCTCATAATAAGGAAATAATCTTTGCTTAAAACCAATAAAACGTCTCATGTTTAATATACTATGAGAAAACTTTAAATGAAATAATGAAAAGGATAACTAAATGAATTTCAATAAATTAGAAAATGGGAGAGAATGCAAATTACATTATCCGTGACAGAAGAATCATTAACCCATTGCTAAAATATACATGTTTACTTAAAGAAGGGCAGCTATTTAGTAACTCAGTTAGTTTAGTCTTAAAAAAGAAGGATAGATACCAAAACCACAATGTACAAAGCTATAGTGTAGCCTACTACAATATATGCATCCTGAGATTTGTCAACTAACAAAGATAAATAAAGGAAAATGTTAAGTGTTTGGGATTGATTGCCGGATGAGACAAGATGCGAGGAATAACAATATAAAGTAAATGGAAACTCATGCTTGTTTCAACAACGGACATACTCCTTGGGTTCTTGCATTTCACTAGAATGACGTTAAAACATATTTATATCACATTCCAAAAAGAAATATTACTTTAATGTATAACATTAGGCTTAACTGCTCAGACAATAAGAATACATTACCTTTTAAATATGCCACAAAAAATAAAGAAAATGATAATAACATTATTAAAATTACAAATATTTTAGTATAACATGTAAACAATAAATGAATTTTTCAATTTATAATCTTGCATTAAGAAATTTACTTAAATCATTCTTCCTTGTAATACATAAAAAACATTTCAAATGTCCCTCAACACATCTTGAGATAGTGTGCATTATTCATTTTTATAAGTTTAATGTACAAATTCATGTTCATTATTGTGTACCTAATTATGGATTTTAAAAATAAAATAAAAACACTACGAATAAACAGTAGTAAAATTAAAATTCTAACAATTCTTTAATCATTTCTCACTATATTACAGAGATGTGTATTTAGAGTAAGTGGGAAAGAACATATATCATTGGACACTAGTCTAAGAGTCGAGAAGCTATATATACCCACTTTAATTTGTCATGCTAACGAAAATAAAGATTCCATTTTTAAATGTTTCAACTGAAAAAAACATACTAGGTTATAGTTTTTGCTTACAATTATTTTCCTTATTGCTTCTTGCATTTTACCACATTGTTTTGCATTTACATCATTACATTTACGTAGTAAAGAAGAATATGTGTATAACTTATTACGGTATTAAGACCTTACAACTAACTGTCTAACTTTATACAATTGAGTTCTTTTGCGGGAATTAAATTAGCCCGAAATCTCGGTGTTGGTGGTTTTTGCTAACAGCGATGTAGTTTTATTCTTTTTTGTACGAGAAATGGCATAATTGGATTTAAAACTATGAATCAATTATAGTTTATTTTCGGTGGTTTGTTTTATGAATCACAAAATTAAAAAGTTAAAATAATCTTCAAGTTTGAAACATTTAAGCAAACTTTTTCTTTATTAGTCAAATTTTATTAGTATTTAGTGTTGAATGTATTCCCTTATTTGTAAAACTGTATTATATCTGAATATGTGACGTATTGTAGCCACAAATTCACCAAATAACTACAACTATTTAACCCAAAGTATCCGAATAAACTATTTTACCATACTTCACACATTTATCTTTAATCTTAATTTGTTCATATTTTAAAAAAAATATGAGATAATTTATTTTAAATATTATAATTTCAAATATACATATCAACAGCTTTCGCAGCACAAATAGAATAGTATAAGCTGATTTGTCTTTGAAGGTAACCTATTGTAATTAAACACAAAGCTTGTTATAAGCTTCTGTAGAACTACATTCTGTCTTCATTGAATTAATAATGCAATTTAATAGTATGAAATGCTGTGGATTATAACTACTTTAATCTGGGTATGTAATTAAGTTTAACATGGTTGTTAATCTACAACATTACTAGAGACGAAACCTACTTCTCCTCTTCACTCCCTAATACAAACTTTGATCTCGCACAAACAGGATTCCGGTGTAAAATTCTCATTCTAAACATTGGATCTCTAATACTACACCGTTACCTAAGAGTTAACAACTCAAATCAGCTGTTCAAATTTTATATATTTGGGTACGTAATTAATTGGTTGCTAAAATTAAAGGTTGTTAATTTTACTTTCAAAATGTCATATATTAATAATGTACTGTAATGATTTCAAAGGTTCTCAATTTTGAAATCTTAATTTTTTTCATAAGGATTGTAAATCCATCCATCAGTATGGTGTGTTACGCATTATATCAAAAAGTTAGAAGAGATGTTTAAAAATTATTGGCGCAATCATTTAAAACTTAGGTTTGGGTGTCTTGACCAAAGCTAGAGTTTCCTGCATTAATTTTTCCTGCAATCAACATTTTAAAGGTGTGTTGGAGGTGTGTTTTTGGATTTTAGGAAGGTGTTTGACACTCTATTCTACTTTTACCAAATTATACTTATATTGAAACAGAAAAGTGGTTTAAAAGTTATTTTCACGGTCGAATGCAGTATCTGAGAATATGTAAAAGGTGTAGTAGCAGTTATACAGTTAATTTTGAAGTCCCGGAAGCTCTGTTTTAGGTGATTGTTTTTTATAATTTATATCAATAATTTATGCACTGCCCGATTTAACAGTATAGTTACTACATATAAGGATGACACAGCTTTGCCTTATAGTGACAGGTTTGTTGATGTTTTCGCTTCTTTATATTTGCAGAACCTAGATCTGTTTCCCCCACAACTGTGGAAATACCATTTTATAAATTGAACATCTTGTTGTTATTATATTTTACGTAAAATATACTGTCGTAAGTCATTGTTATTATCTTGTGCACAAAACGTTCTTTATATAACCGATGTTGTTTACACCAGCTTGGTTGTGTTGTTTATATGTTTCGGTATTATATGCCTGATTTTTTATGAGGGAACGTTTACAATATTTTTGATTTATTTACTCAAAGTACGTCATATTTTTTAATTAAAATCTCAAAAACCAAGAATTATTTTAATATATATGTATTAGTTACCTTTCTTAGTGGTCAGAACAATACTTATTTTGTTGTAGAAACACTACAGCGCTGTTTCGCCGTTCACAGCCGGCTTCGTCAGGTGTAGGCTTAACACTTAAATAAAACACATAACGACACTGAAAACACAAAACAAAAAACAATATAAAATCTATCAGAGGTTATCTCTTCGTTAAATGTCATATGAACTTTATACTGGCGTGGTCGCGGCATAGTTTCTTTATTTCCGAACGGAGACTCTTTCAGTGTCGTTATGTGTTTTATTTAAGTGTTAAGCCTACACCTGACGAAGCCGGCTGTGAACGGCGAAACAGCGCTGTAGTGTTTCTACAACAAAATAAGAATTGCTCAGACTACTAAGAAAGGTAAATAATCTAACTAATACATATATATACATCAGCAATTCGTAAAAAGCGAATAAACTTTATAGTTTACATAAGACTATAAAGAATATAATATAATTTTTTAATAGTGGCAGTTTACTTTTAAAAATTTCAAATTGCTATTTCACAACATAGTGATGACGCGATGGGTACTTTCATATTGAACCACTCCCTTTTATATTGCTTATCTCTTCAAATTAAAGTCTAACTGTTATACAACTCTACCTTTCAGTAATTAATTATTTGATTTAGATTATATTAGTACTCAGCGAAAACGTATCATTGTTTATAATGTATAATGTCCATGGTGTTTGATAATATAGTGTTTATTTTAATTATTTTATTGTCCTAAATTTGTACGCCATTTGTATGGTGGTTACTATTTGCATATATACAAGCTATTCCTTTGTGTATTTAACTTCTCCCGTAAAATAAGGAACATATTCTTTTAAAATAAAACAAAATATAATATTTTTCATGTCTAATTACTTTTTAAGATTTCATTCAGAAAAATAAAATAAACTTAACTGAGAATAGGTTGTTAAGAAAACAAATTAAACAGAACGAAATCGTACAACCTGTGTTATGATGCCAGGGCCAAGGTTGCTACAATGTAATTAGAGAAAGGAAACTGCAATTTAACTTTATTTTTTGTCTGTAATATCTTTTAAACTGTAATATTATTTGTCTACACTTTATTCGTATTACAAGGGTTTCAAATTTATTTGTCTTTTTTAACTGAAAATTACATTCCTTCTGAACTCACCTTACAAATATTTATAGTTTAATCAAAATAATAAATATATAGTCATTCTACTACTATATTTAAGTATTTAAAACAAAACACTGTTTTTTACCAATGTATCCAATACGTGTAATTTATCATTAATCGTCAGTTATACGAACAGTTAAGTTTAGTAAGCCACGAATGTGAAAGCCACAGTAAATCTTAGCCATCTAGAGGCCAATTTTTCGAAGGCTCTGCATATAAGTTCCAGCCGAGGTATACCTAGCCGCCGGGAACCCATGATAAGTCCTCGAATTAACCTTCCCTATTAAGTCCAGTACATTTAAATCCACACCATGACAATTGGAAATCAGGAAGAAGGGTATATTTTATGTATAATTAAATTATGATCATAAATATATTCACAACAATAATTATTATTCCTTTAAAAAGTTGACTCCATGAGATTGTTTAACCAATTGCTAGACTACACAGTTTTAAATTTGAATTATATTAATTTATTTGTGAGCATTTTAAATTTTGTTTCAGCACAACACTTAAAACAAATTTCGTCTAAATACATGAGCATAGTGAATGATAATAAATGTAATTGGCCTTGATCCATACATTTTGTGTAGGTGGAGATATTTAATACTCATTTTAGTGCAGATATTTAACTTCAGCTGTGGTGTACAGGTATGGGAAAATTACATTTTACAGAAACCAACAATTCACAATATAATTAACTGATTTTAAATACGTTTGTGAAATCAGTACTAAATGGATTAAACAGTTTAAAACAGGAGATCTAAACTTACGATAAAGTTTCGTCTAAAAAAAAGTAAGTAAATACAAAATTTAATCCACTTCATCGAAAATATTAAGGGAGATTAATCAGATTAATGACATTTAATTGACATAATGCTGATATAATATGACGTATAAGAGTTCATCGTACATTATGTAAACACCTGTGAGAGACGTAAAACGCTTTAATAACTTCTACCCTACAACTATTCCTGTTTTAAAGATAATTTCTCTTAAGTCATGCTATTCATTATTTCTTTTCTGTTGTTTTCACAAGCAGTATGATAAGAGAAATCCCTTCCTCTTCTATAACCAATGATAAATAACTCCCCTACCTCGACTGACCTACATAGTAGCCTACAATCTTAGTGGTTTAAACACTTCTCGTTGGAAAATGGACTTCAGTGGAATAAAACTTAATAAATAGTTTCCAAACAATCAGAATAAAAATGCACCTTAATTTTAAATTAGAGAATGGACTTTAAAAATATTTAACACTAACAAAACAGGAGCAATGATTTAATTAAAAACGTTAGTATTAACATAAGTATGTTAACGTTTTTCTTTATGAACATTTTTTCATTTTAATTTATTTTGAGAACTAATCCAAGATTCTAATTTTTATTATTTATAAAATTTGTTTTCTCACTTACAAATATACGAGATCTTCAAAACGAGAGGAACCAATTTTCATATACAGTCCCACCAGACTAGAGTAAGTAATGCATTATAAGTATTGTGGAAGAAAATTATATGTTTTCCCCTTTTATTAGATATATACTATTGGTCGTGAATTCTTACTTCGTGTATCATATTAATGTCTGTGCACAACCTGTATGGAGCTATAAATGTAAAGGCACCCTTAGTAGTTGGTAAGTAAGAAACACAAATATAAAAACATAATATGTGTTTACATTAAAATGAAGGTAAAATCGTGTAAATTTGCAATATTCGTTCATCCTTTGCTGCTAGCCGACATAAAGACAAAAGTTTTATTTTAATTTAGAAGCAATTACATAAGCACAAAGATTTTACTTTGAACAGATTTTAGAAACGTTGGAGAATATGTGATATCATACAGGGGAAGGGGCGAATATAAACAGGACACAGAAAAATAGAGTACCATTGGACTTCCATAACAACATAATATTAAATTTTACTTTGTAAAACGTTATCACAATTCTTCAGGTTACTTTATGATACCTGTCTCTATGGGCCAGAGTATGCACCGTGCAATTTTAAAATTTAACAACAAAATTAAAGAGAATTCGTAATATTTTATTAATTTTCTTCATAATTGTCCAAAGTTGTATTAATTTGAATTTCTATTGTTAATCATTTATTTGTGTGCCCAAAGCGTGTGCAAGTAATGAAGAGTAGTCCTACGAGATGCCTAAAAGCGTGTGCAAGAAATTAAGTGTACAAGAAGCCCAATGCGTGTGCAAGAAATGAAGTGTACAAGAAGCCCAAATCGTGTGCAAGAAATGAAATACACAAGAAGCCCAAAGCATGTGCCAGAAATGAAGTGTGCATCAAGCCCTAAAGCGTGTGCAAGAAATTAATTTCACAAGAAGCCCAAAGCGTGCGCAAGATAGAAGTGTACAAGTAGCCCAAAACGTGTGCAAGAAATGAAGTGTACGAGAATATACGAGAAAATTGTAACAATATTAACTCTAAACACTTATCTTTTGTTTGTTGAAAGCTTATAAACTTCGATTTGAAACTAAAATTACTCACAAGTGGATTTACTCATTTATGATCCTTCAGACTTCAATTTGTTCGTTGCAACAAGCAAAAAAACACACACACACACATACACACCTACACACACTCGAGAGCCCGAATATGTTGTTCGCCCATTCATGAAATGTATGTGGTTTTAAACATGGTAATATTGTCTGTCCAATTGTTTACTGATTGATAAAAACGTTACCTTTTCAAAATATAACAAAAACATAAAATATTTAATAAATTTATAACGTCTCTTTTGGCTTTCAATTCAGAAAAATATAAAATTTAAAAGTTTATGCTTGAAACAACTTTTTATTTTTCAAATTCAATGAAATTTACAGGACACGTGTTTTTTATGTTTGATGAGACACAGTTTGAAGTGATTCCATTCCAAGACAGAGTTCTTCGAAAAACACTTTGAAATAACATTATTTTTTGTGTGTCAGTTATTAAACTTGTTATTCACAAAATAAGTAAAGAATAAAAACTATAGATACCTTCAAAATCCAATAATTGGAACAAAGGAAGTTGTATTTTGCAATTGATTTTCTCAATTATGGAAGCTATCTATCCTATTACTGTAAAATATAATTAACAGTCGTTCACAAAAATCACTATCACCTTCGGTTTAACCTGAAGTCCTCAAATTAGGATTGTCATATGCATTTATCCCTTTCTAGATAAGTGTATACTGTATTTCTCTTTATAGTTGCAATAAAACTTTATGACACTGTGCTTCAGCAGTAATAAAATGCACAGTGCGACATTAGGTATGTAAAGTAGGCACTGCTATGACACATAGTGGTTTTAATTTACTTTTAAACACACAAATTATTTATGATCTAAGCAATATACATGAGTTCATGGTAGAACAATGAAGACCGCATAAAACTGTATCATCATTATGATTATTTTAAAAAAAATGCATTGTATTAATAATATATATATTTAACACTGATTTGAAACGAATATTTATTAAGTTAAATTAAAACGTGACTCATGTACGTACCGGGACATCTAACAATCATGTCGACTCATGAGTCACGTTTTAATTTAATTTAATAAATATTCGTTTCAAATCAGTGTTTGTGTTTTTGTTAATGTGTAACTATGTTGTTTTTTGAGTGTTCCATGACAACGGAGGAGCTTCTCCAATAATAAACTTTATAATGGCTGAATAGCCGAAACGGCCGTCTTATAAAAAAAACGACCAAACAGAATATTTTGGACGGTGAGTCTTACATTTATTTATTATTTAATATATCAATTTTCGAAATGACGAATAACAAATGTTATAACAATAGGTTAACTTAAAATGTTCAAATAACCGACTTCGTTTTAAAGATTAATTCTTTCAATCCATATTAAGGTTTTCGTTGTACAATTGAAAGTATGATGTACTACAATTTTGCCCAAACTAGGAGCTTTCTTTGTCAAAACCGCCATGTTGATGTATTTTGGGTTATTTATGTTTCTGATACAACTATTAAATATATATTTTGTAAAAACAAAAATTCAGATGACTAAGCTACGGTAGGTTTTGTTTGTTTTCTGTAACAACTAACTCGGTTTACTCTCAAAAATAGATTATTAACTTTTCGTTATAACGTGCATTTTTATTGAAAATCTGATGAAATTTGGAAAAAAGTTGATGGGTCATCCTTACTCGTATTCAACTCCCTCATTCAAATTTGATATAAACTTCATACAATAATTCAACGTTTTCTTTTACCTTCTGAAAGTTATTTAAGTTTTTGAAAAGACGTAAGTCCTGACAATAGATATGTTCTATAATATGAAATAAACGCTGTTGATAAATACAGTTCTTCTTAGTAAAGAAAATAAATAAAGGTATATATATATATATAAATGTGAATTCAGTACATGTAAGTGTATATTAAACATGAAAGTGTTGATGAAAAGTGCATTTAAATTTGAAAGAGTTTGGGTATACCCAAAAACTTTTCCTGAAAGTTAATTACATTAGTCTAAAAATCAGGCCTTTTTAAAAATAAAGTACGTTAAACATAAATTACTTTTCTTTAATATATTACTTGAAAAGTATCAGTTCAAAAAGGGCAAAATTAAAAATTATTTTACACACACTGTCGCAAAATCTGTGCACATGTCTCTTTTGTTACATAGAGATGAAAGTAAGAGTCAAGCTTTAAAATCTAGGTATTGCTTTCCGCTTGCACAAAACACAATGTATAAGAAACGGATTTTGATCTCTTCGATAAACAAATAAATAGCTTTAAAATCTAGGTATTGATTTCCGCTTGCACAAAACACAATGTATAAGAAACGGATTTTGATCTCTTCGATAAACAAATAAAAAATCTAGGTATTGATTTCCGCTTGCACAAAACACAATGTATAAGAAACGGATTTTGATCTCTTTGATAAACAAATAAAAAATCTAGGTATTGATTTCCGCTTGCACAAAACACAATGTATAAGAAACGGATTTTGATCTCTTCGATAAACAAATAAAGAGCTTTAAAATCTAGGTATTGATTTCCGCTTGCACAAAACACAATGTATAAGAAACGGATTTTGATCTCTTTGATAAACAAATAAATAATCTAGGTATTGATTTCCGCTTGCATAAAACACAATGTATAAGAAACGGATTTTGATCTCTTTGATAAACAAAGAAAGAGCTTTAAAATCTAGGTATTGATTTCCGCTTGCACAAAACACAATGTATAAGAAACGGACTTTGATCTCTTTGATAAACAAAGAAAGAGCTATATATATATATATATATATATATATATATATATATGTATATATTATGTAGTAGACATATTACTTTAAGTCAATCCACATTTTATATTTAGGTAAAGTATAATTTTTAGTAAATCCACCACTGAAGCAATATTTCAGTAAAGGCGGATGAGGGGAAGACAACGGTATATTAAATGGAAACGAGTTTGTAATTCGAAATAGTTTTCACTCTGCGTAAAATGTTGATTTATAATTTGAAATAAGTTTCACAAAATAAAATGAGGATAATGACATTTCATATCCAAAGATATGATATCAGAATAAAAGAGGAATAATCAATGGTTCACAGCTAACGATTAAAACTCTATTTTTTTAGTTTTGTTATTGATTTTTTTTAACATAGGAGTTAAAATCTAATTTCTAGTTAAATAACAGTTTATAAAATTACATTAAAGGTAATAGTATCTAAGTTTTTATGTTCAGAGGGAAAATTTAGGGAAATTGTTGTCTTCCCTTATTGTCCCTCCAAGTCATAATGTAGACATAACAATTTAAAAGTTAAATTGTAGGCGTTGCAATATTAAGATACTTTTCTTTACTTGGTATTTTGTATATATTCTACTAGGTGTATATTATCGTTTAAAGGGAGTTGAACGGTCATATTATAATTATGTTAAATTGATTACATTTAGACGGCTATTTCTCAAGTTAGGTTAGAGTTAGAGAGCTGAAATTTTTTGTGGTGGTAGTTGTTTATCTTGTGTAAGCTAGATAAGCTAGTGTGAACAAATTTGATGAATACAACAAAAAATAATATAATTATGATTTTTTTTTTATAATGCAATAAAAATATTTCAAAGAAGTAAACGTAATATTTATTTGTTATAAGTTATTATTTATTTATATTAAATAAGTGCTTTACTGTTATTTCAGAACATAGTAACCTACCTTATGTAAAAAAATTATCAGGATATCTGTAATAGTTCCTGAGATAGTGGTACATAAAGTTGTAAAAAAAAACAAATATTCGGGAAACAGTAATAAAGTAAAAACTTTGTTTATTATTGAAACTTACTTATATTAAGGGGAGTCTAACGGCCCTATAACCTTGTAAGGTAAATTTACATATTTTAAGTACATATTTCTCCCAGACTATTTGTAATAAAACGCTAAATCTTTGTATAGTTTCTTAGCATTAGGTGAAAAATCATAAATATATTACACCTATTAATTTTCCTCTGCAATACTTTTTTCTATATACATTTTTTAAACTTAAAGGTGTGTTTAAAGCTTTTAAAGGTGTGTTATGTACAAAAGCTTTGTATTGTTTACACATATCTCTTGAAATCCCTGTGTAAATTGACATTTGAAATATATGACATCTAAACTTTAAAAAGTTGATGTCTTGAAATGCTGAAAATAAATTTAAAAAACCAATGCAGTATAATTAATTTATATATATATATATATATATATATATATATATATATATATATATATATATATATATATATATATATATTGGAACCAGTTTACGAGCTTTAAAATGGCTTATTTTAACCATAACATTGACAAAACGCCTAATGCATTGATTTTATAGTTTTTATCCACTTCCACTGAAGCCAACTACAGTTTATTTAAAGTGGACGCTCCCTCCGCCATACCACACGTTGGAAAGAACCAACCTGCACAAAATAAACCTTTTGTCTTGGGTGAGATTCGAACCTACGATCTTAGTTAGTTGCCCTATTTATCAGAGGGGGTGAATCCCTTAACATTAAGCTACAAAAAAACTATGAACAGTTACTATTTTAACATTATTTGAGTCATAAAATTCATATTATATTACAATGGAAAGCAGTAGATATCAGTGAGAGGTTGTGCAACATTTTTGTTGTGCAAGTTGCCTCAATTTCAGGCTGTGTTCTTAAGGTGCTGAGACAAATGATTTTAAGAGAATCGTGTGTTCAAACGATCAAGGGAAATCCGACCTGAAACACAAAACAAATCCTTTAAATGAAATGTCCAAAACTTGGTTTCTTAACGTTAAATTGTATTGGTAGATTAAGAAGTAAGATCCGGTAGGGTAACTTTGTTTAAAACTGTTGTTACACAGTTTTGTCTTAGAAGCACTAACTAGTGTAAATAGTGTTAGTCAGATAGAGTGGTCCCGTTGCAAGGCAATAGCGGAAAGAGTAAGTGCACACCTATTTATAAAAATTAATAAATGATGTTTATACTTATGAAACCATAATGTTTATGGTATTAAAATTTTTAGAAAAATCTAAATTTTACAACAGGAACGAAAATTAAATGTTGGTTAAAAATTCCATTTTAGACCTTGGACTTCCCTTAAAGGTATTTTTTAATCGCAATCAATCAAGCTTTGGTATTCTGCTAAAAATAACGACCAAAAGACCAATTTTATTGTATAAATGTAAATTAAATCTTTGAAAATGTTTTAATAGTAAAATGTAAATAATACATTTAACAAATAAATAAAGCGTGCTAGGCTGTATATAGATCTTGCACCTTTGAAAGAGCTATTCGTGTAAAAGTAACTTTTAAGTTGTAAAACTGCTCAGTGAAAATAATAATATATTGTTTTAATTCTTTTCAATTTTATATTATTTTACCTTAATTAAAATGTTTGAAAAGATTCGGATTGCAATTGGGACTCCCATAATTGTTATCAATTATTTTCGTTCATGTTGTACAGTAGGTTCTTTTTTTTTGTAAATACGTGTTTTAGCGATCACCTACAGGTGTCATTATATGCTGAACAAATGAGGTATTTTAAAACAGTGTAAGTGTTTAAATTTTTCGAATTCATTAGTTCATTTTACCATAGTATATGACATGTTTCATTGAAATTATTTCAGTACTAATTCTGAAATCATTAATATTTGTCCTTGACTTTTAAATTAATTTGAAATACATCGTTAATTTGTATTTACTGAGGGTTTTAAAAACAATGTGTACAAAACACGCTTGTCTAGTAGTATAACTACTAGACATTACCCATTAATATACTCCTTCAAATAATTCAACTGTGAACATTAAAATTCCCTTACATTAAGATTAAAATAGCCCTGGAAAGCTTCCAACGAATGAAAAATTGGTTAATTTATCAAAAGTAATGGTAAAGGGGGGAGCACTATCTAACTCCTCTATATTATTTTATGTATTTTATTGTAAAATATGTGGGTTAATTTTATCGTTATTTTTGAAAAAGTTAACGATATTAACAATTCAATACAGACTATACTATTTTTCTTTTACTGCTACTGAATTGTGCTGACCGAAATATTAAGTAAGGGACAAACTTGATCTTTTTCTAAGGTAACCTCAAACCACTATAGTTTTTAACATCATGAAACTATCAAATTTAACGAATCCTACCTTGATTTAGCATATTATACCATACCTTCAACATAACTTAACACACCTTACCACTGCATACATACTGTCCTACAATTTCTAAAAGTTACCGAAAAAATATGCTGACAAAAATGTACTTTTTAAAGACGAATTTAACAAAAGAAAACCTGTTTCAAATTGTCATATCATTCAATTTAAACTCACGGCAAAACATCTAATATTAACCACTAGCAATAGGACCATGATAATATCACAAAGCGCGAATTTCGACCTTTCCTTCCTAAACAACCTGACATATTCCAACGACATTTGTATATGAAAGATTAGGATATTTATTATTCATATTTATTTAATAATAATATTAGGTTAGCATAGTTTAAATACATCGGATCAGTTGATTCTATGTATGCTTGTTTAATAAAAATAAAATAACCATAAACAAATTGATGTTATTTTTTAAAACTGAATTCTCATTTTCAATGCCAACTCATGTTTAAATTGATAGCGGCAGTTTGTACAGTTTTTGATTTTCAAATTTATTTTTGATGGCTTTCAATAACAATTTTTTTTAGTATAACTGGATTTTTATAAAAATTTGCTTTATCAGTTGACTAAAACTTTATACAAATTACATCAAAATTTAAAATATATGCTACACAAGTTAATGTTTAGTTGCTAACCAGTCCTATTAAATGTAATACAAAAACAATTAATGGCCCAATATCAAATCTAATAATTTAAATTTGTTATTTGTACTCTTCAACGTTCCCATCAATTTGACACAGACCATGTTTTTAGCAAAATATAATGTTTTAAAATTGTATTTAGCCGCAATTAAATTGGTATTTAAAATATAATAATGAATTATTAATTATATGTCAGAGCAGTGTTAATAAAGTGACTTGGTTTGAATGTATAATTAATTTTACAACTTACGTAGTCTTTCTAATATTTAAATCTAATTTAGAGCACTAGACTACAAACAGAAATAGAATTACTTATATAATGAGGTAATATATAACGGGGAAAGTTCAGATTTTAGGAAATAAACTGGATGGACATAGTGGCACAAATTACTGTTAGAATATTTTCGCAAGAAGTAACCTATTGATCCGATCCTATTATTTGTAATATTTTTAATAGTTTTTCAAAGTTGTATGTACGTAGATCATATGACTTTAACTTTTTATTTATTTATTTAATAGTCTCTTCAATATTTATTATAATAATCCAAAAATGTGAGCAGTTTAAAAATAAAGTACTTTTTACTTTGATTACTTCCCAAATTAAACTTATTTGCAAAGTAACAGTTAAGAAACCCCCCCCCCCCACTGTAAAACATATTACATTTCACACACACAGATGAAAATTTGTATCCATTTGTATAATAAACGGACTTTGATACTTTGTAAACAAATAAAGATATTGGTTTTATTTATCAATCTTATATATTAAGTTTACATGATAAATATCGATATAATATAGTCTGTATACCGTAACGTGGCGTCTGAACCCTTGGCTACCTATACTATTTCTGATTAAAATGTGACCAGTGAAAATGATGGTGCATTATCAATATAAAGGATGGCGCATTACCCTTTGAATCTATAAAATATACAATTGGAGTGAAGTGTTATTTTGACTTATGAGTGAAACAACAATCTACTATATATGTGAAATAATAAGAGAAAAATGAAATTACCAATTAAGGGAGCGAGGGGGGACGGTCAGGGTCCAGACGCCAAGTTACGGTATACAGATAATAAGTGACCTCGGGTTATGATTGACTTGTACGTTTTTTAATCTAAGAAATTTTATTTTATTCACAGCAACATCGTTGGGTGCTTTTACTTAAAGTTAATCCATATAATTTACACGAATATACAGAAATAATATCAAGGAATAATGTTTGATATTCCACCCAAAATTACTTTTTCTAAATTAACAAATGTTTCATTCGTTGGAAGCTTCCCAGGGCTATTTTAATCATAATATGAGATCATTTTAATATTCACAATTAAATTACGTAAAGAAATAATTTTTACGGATCCATTTTTTCGAAAGAACTTTGTCTATGAATTATACAACTAGACAAGCTTGTTTTGTACAAGCTATTTTAAAATAATGTTTATGTTTTTTAATTTAATAATCGAGAAGTGTAAGTTAACCAGCTTCTGAAAAGACAAGGACGGATAATAAGGTTTTCAGAAATCGTACTGAACCAATTTTAAGAACGGCGTATAAGTTCTTATGGTAAAAGGAACAACCGAATGAGAAAATTAAAATAGCTATTATGTAACGCGTTTAGAATGACTTCCGATTAAAATGACAACAATTTTTAAATTAAAAATTAAAAATTTTCACAACAATTTTTACTATTTAATTTTCCTTAGCAACCAGTTCAACATGTAACACCACTAGGTAATCACTAAAAAACGTAATTCTGAATGGAAGAACCGACAATTCAAACCATAATAAACGATAATCAATATAGCAGTCACAATTTTATTCCGAATTTATTCAAACATTTTACCTAAGGTAAAATAACAAAAAATTTTAAACAGTGGTTTTTCATCGATGTGTACAGTATTAAAATATTTGCACAATTAACAGGTGTTTGAAAGATGCAAAGAAATTCTACAAACTATCTAGCATCATTTAATTATTTGGTAAAAGTATTATTTATACTTCTACTATTATAACAATATGAATGGTAATTTACATTTATATAAATAAAATTATTTTCTTTTGGTCCTTAGATTGATTGAAAAATATCTTAAACTATAAGGATATACCGAATAGGATATAATAGGAATGCTGAGTAAAGGAAAGTATCTTTATATTGCCTCTGCTATAATTTCACTTCAGATTGCAAACAATTGTTATGTCTACGTTAAAACTTGGCGAGGCAGGAAGGGAGGAGGAAAACCAATTTTCCTAAATTCTTTCTCCGAAAATGAAATTTAAATAATGTGACCATCAAAGGCAATGATAATGTTTTTCAACTTTTTTTTTAACAGATTAAATTTTGGATGTTAAAAAAATTACTAACAAAACTAAAACTGTAGTATTTTATTCTACAGTTGAGAACTGTTCACAATTCCTGAACCTGTATATGATTGTTTTATTCTGAGGTCATATCTTTGGTTATGAAACATAATTATCTTCAATTAGTTGTGTGAAATTTATTTCGAAAAATATCTCAACATTTTAGTCAGAGTGACAATAACTTCATATTACAAAATTCTTTCACTTTAACCTACCATTATCAGTCCTTCTCTTTTCTTACCCCTCTTTCGGATATTTACATCAATAATGTTTTAAGAGATGAATCTAGTTAAAATGATACTTTAACTGAATGTATATTTGGGATCGACGTAATTCCGTATAATCTATTATAATTTAAATCTAAATCTCTACGTAGTACTAACAGAATGAAGACAGAGTATTACCATAATCAATACTCTTGAATATTTTGACAATTACCAATTGAAATCGAATTAAAGTATTTGTTAAACGTAAGTAACAGTATTCTTAATTGTTCACTCTAAACCTTAATATATAATAAGCTGTATAATATTTAAATGTGTAATATAAAACAAATTTGATTTTGTTTAAATTTTGTGTGGTTAGAGATTAAGATAAAGTAACTATTGTACATGTATATTTTAACCAAAAAAAGCGTAGTTCATAGTTTAAAATGTTAACCGTGCAATAAAGTCTCCACATTTTGCCTTTAGTGCTGTTGAAATGTGCTGGCGAAAATATTTTGTTAAGCACAACCTTAATCTTATTCTAAAGTAAAATCACCACACTTTAGGTTTGAACCTCATAAAACTTTCACCATTCCTACCCTGATTTATCATAGTATACCATATAATATCACAAATATAACCTAATACACTTACCACTTCATACCGCACTACCATTTCGAAAAGGTAATCTACCATAGTGATAGATAAAAACAACTCGAACACAAGATCTCGCAAATATTACGTTTATTTATTCAAACGCGTTTCAACAACAAAGTCACCGTCCTCAGTGATGCATGAGCTACAATAACAAAACTATAACTCTTTTAGTTATACCTTTTAATCCTTTGAGTTATAGTTTTGTTATAGTAACTCATGTATTACTGAGGATGGCGAATTTATCGTTGAAACGCGTTTCATTAAATAAGCGTAATTTTTGTGAGATCTTGTGTTCGAGTTTTTTTTATCGAACATTATCTTACAAGTCAAGCTCAATATTTATTAAGATACCCTAATGATACCTACACAAAATACATAAACTACCCGATATATATCCTGACAAAAATGTACTTTTTAAAGACGATTTTAACTAAAGTAAGCCTGTTACAAATCGTCATATCATTCAGTTTAAACTCACGGCTAAACATCTAATATTACCACATGGAAGTCACTATGCAATTTGACTATGATAGTATCAGGAAGCGCGAGGAACAGACTTTCGACCTGTCCTACCTTTCCTTCCTAATCAACCTGGCGTATTATAACAATATTTGTATATGAATGTTTTGGATTTCTATTATTAATATTATCAAGTTTATATATTTTAAACCCATCTTATCAGTTGATTCAAATTAATCTTGTTAAATTAAAATAAAAAAACAACAAACAATTTTATGTTAGGTTTTAAAGTTCCTAAATGGTCGTCATTCTCATCTTCAATTAAAGAGATTTTTAAATTTATTTGATGGTTTTCAATAACAACTATACTTGTATTATCGGATTTTTATAAAAATTAACTTTATCAGCTGATTATATTTCGTATTTACATCAAATTTTAAATTATTCGCCACACTAGTTACTGGTAAATTAGTACTGCAATACATTTAACTCTAATTGTTTAAATTTGTTATTTTTACTTGTTAACGTTCCAAACAATTTAACACAGAGTAAATTACTATGAAAATATAATTTGTTATTTAACTTTTTAAGTTTTATTTAGCTGCACTCAAATTGGCATTGTTAAAAAAAGATCCAGTTTTAATTATATATTATGTTAGTGCGAGATAAATGAGTAGGTCTGAATGTATAATAAATTTTCCAACTTAATTTGATTACGCTGTGCCATTTTAATACTTAACAATATTTTAGAGCGCTGGATTAACTGAGATAATTTTTCTTGCATAATGCGGTAAGATGACACGGGGAAGTGTAGATTGAGAGAATAAACTGGACGTAGTGAAATAATATACTTTTTGGAAAATTTACACAAGACGTAAACAGAATATGCCTTTACATGTTAATTAGTTAATCGTTTATGAATGAAATAAATGTTATGAATAAATAACAGTTTGTGCGTATAAATGAATTCTATTGTGACCTTCATGTTACATTTTTCGGAACATTGAGGTCTGTATTATCAGTTATATTTTCCATACCGCTGTTAAAATTTTTTAGTTTACGATATATATATGGTACGAGTGTGTAAGTGTATGTAAGTTTTAACAGGCTGTAGTGCTTTCTGTTAAGGGATTTTGGATTGGTTTCATCAAATAGCTTTTTATAAACTATTGTATTGATATATTTAAACAATGATTTTTGACCAGTAGTTTACATCTAATAGTTTTTGTACGGAGTGTACTACAAGTTAAGTGACTTACACTCTGTATACTTGTAAACACTTTAAGTTTGTCGCTAAACCTCCTTAGTTTTAATATAAACTGTACTTGATTTCTTAGTAAAGGTAGGATTTATTTAAAAGGTAGTTTTGTCTGGACATAAATTCCAGTAAAGAGAACATGAATAATTTTTTATTAAACCTTCTTGACCACCTAACAACTGTCGTTAGTTTATGAAATGTAAGTTAAAGCAGTTTCAGAAGGATAAACAATCTCCTGGCAATGATAACTTTCAATTATTATCCAAAGTATCGCTAAACAAGTCAAAAAATTGTATATAAAACACAATATAAGTTAATTAATTTACGGATACAGAAAAAAAAACCCTTGTTAATAAAAAACCTTGTAGGCTGCAATTATTATTATTATTATATATATATATATATATATATTGTATATTGGATACTAGGCCTATTAAACACATAAACTTATAAAAAATTTGAAGGTTCATTATATACACATGTAATACACATATTAGGGCTGAAACTCGGCCTCTGACCTGGATGATATCAAATATGTGTAAAAAACATGCAATAATATCGTGGACAGAGTTTCAACAATAAAAGTATAATTCTACTTTATGATTCTACTCTTTAAATCTACTAAGATGAAACTTCGTTATTGTAGCAAAATGGATTGTTGTGGAGATCAGGTTTTATTTATATTTGTTTATATACATCCCCCCCGTATGTACATTTCTATTAAGTAGGCTACTGAATCAAAGTCTGGTATTTTAATTGTAAATGTACCATATATATTATTGTATTAAAGTTAAAGTATATTTATTTTAACGGAAGTACAAATTTCAAAAGTAATAAAATGTAAATGTAAAAAAAAATTACAATAATGGGTAAAGTCCTTTTACCCATTGTTTCTTAACAGAAATTTATTTAGTTGTAAAACTAGTTTCATGCGTTGTAAGTGATCATAATTAAATAGACATAATTTTTTACAAAGAATTTAAAAAGTACAAACTAAATTATGTTGCATGCTTGTTCGTTACGAATACCACACTTCATTCGTTGTATGTTTGTAACACACCGTACTTCATAAAATTCTTATCCTTTCAGTGGCTCACTTTTAGCACCACGTTTTTTATAATCGGTTCATAAATATATTTGTAGTCTTAACTTCTTCTTACTAATAAATTATCTTTAACTATTCTCAGATTTTTTTCTATTCAATTGCTCTGGATTTTTAATGTTTATTAACCGTTTATTAACTCTCTCATATTATTTAATTGTGTTTCGCTAATTTATATATAACATCTCTCTTGATATTTCTATCTCGTCAACTATTTACGAATCTTGAAAATATGATATTTAAAAGTATTAAATTACAGAAAACAAATTAAGTTCGAATTTCTCAAAAATCAGTTCTACTTGAAATTAATCAAATTCGGTGATATACGGCGACTAGTAAAAACAAAATTCTATGTCAATGCAAAAATAAACATGTTTTTAGGTTTTTTTAAATTGGCAAAACAACACAAATTGACCGCGGTCATTAAAATCTTGACGTCATACTAAATAACAAAACTATTTCTCGAATATAGTTACAATTGATAATAGTTTTGTGTTTTGAACCTATATAGTGTTGTTTGTGCAGTTTTATTTCCAGTATATAACTTAACTGGTCACAAATGTACAGTAATATTCTAAATTGAATTTCGTTGTATTCATATATTGATACCCAATATAAACGGAGAAAATTTGCATATTTTTGAGTTAATTTAGTTTCTTTAAATTTATCTGAGTATGTAAGACATTCATTAAAGAGTAATAGTCAGAAATATAATAGTAGGCCTAATATAAATAACGTGACCGGCAAAGATGTCACACTTTGACAATGTATATTAAAAACTTTGCCCAAAGTATAAACAAGTTTTTACTAGTTTTATGTTTTATTGTAACTTTGTTTTTTTCATGTAATAAATGTGTTTTGTGAACTTTATAACTACCAAAATTTTGAAACTTAATTACCCCTATTCTCTCAGTTATCAACTTTAAAAAATTTGCATAAAACAAGTTTCATATATTTCAATAAAATTAGACAAGTAAATGTGTTAAATATGATTAATAAACTTTTTTTGTATTTATTACCGGGCGGCTGCAATACCAATATAATCAGTAAGTGATGTAAAACCTGGTGTAAACAAATTATATTTGATTCAGAGTAACATTGTGAGGTACTCCTACTTTCAACTAACCCCTATATTTAACACAACAATATAGAAATAATGTCGGGGCGTTGTATAGAACTCCACCCTTCGCAATTACTTTAGCTAAATTAACCAAAGTTTCCCTTGTTGGAAGCTTTCCAGGGCTTAATCCCTTGTGAGGGAATTTTAATTCTAAATTATACGGGAAGCAGATTTTTTATGGGTAATGTCGGTCTGGACGTACTTAGACTGTATTGAATTGTAACACAAGCGTGTTTTAGTAACGGAAAAGTTATTTACAGATACCGCAATAAATACAAACTAACTATATATGATAAATTTGGTAAAAAGTATTATTAATTCAATTTAATAATGGGTTCTCTACGAAACCAGATGGTATAACTATAATTCAAAAATATTTAAATGATTTTTAAGATAACCGCTGCTTTGACGTTAAAAATATTGAAAGAAATGAAATGTCCACATAATAAGATTTACATTGAAGGCTGTTTTTAAAATGTAGAGATATCTGTGGAGAATCCAGTATTTTGTAATAGGCTAAGTCGTTAAAATATTTCCAATTTTTACTATTCGGATGTAATAGATGGTTTAATTTTGATTTATTGTTAAAATTAAAAAATTCAGAAGTATTTAAAAGACTGTCTAGAGGTAGAATTTAAGTACAGCAGAATTTTCCAAATGATATTTTGTGTAAAGAAAAATGGAGTAACAGATAAAATGTTTACGATTGAAAGGGAATAGATAACAGCCAGAAATAGAGATAATTTTGTTGTTTTTCATTGTAAAGCACAATTGGGAATATTTATATTACTATTTCTGATTAAAATGTGACCAGTGAAAATTAAGGTGCATTATCAATATAAAGGATGACGCATTACCCTCTGAATCTACATACAATTGGAGTGAAGTGTTATTTTGACTTTTGAGTGAAACAACAATCTACTATATATGTGAAATAATAAGAGAAAAATGAAATTACCAATAAAGGGTAAATAATTACTTATTAGTGGTCATTATAATGCATGACAAATGAAAGTACTCACCGGACATGCCAGGGTGTACAACTAGTGAAAGGCATGGTTTTTAATTTATTTTTGTGTAAGTGTTATTGTAAACATTTTAATGTATGACGAACTCTTCTGAGTGAGTTCAGAAGCTTAAACATCTGATGATGGAGTTACGACTCTGAAACATGTCGTATTGTAGAAATCGACTGAAATCACAAGACGGGTCAAACCAGGTAATTTATTATTATAAGATTTAATTGTGACTTGGTACCACAAAATGCATCTCAAATT
Source organism: Aphrophora alni (assembly GCA_963513935.1). Taxonomy (NCBI): domain Eukaryota; kingdom Metazoa; phylum Arthropoda; class Insecta; order Hemiptera; family Aphrophoridae; genus Aphrophora; species Aphrophora alni. Next base: position 128,900,159 of record OY740769.1, on the reverse strand, counting down.
AGAACAATTGGTGAGTTGAATATATAACTTTGTTTTTGCCTGGATGATTTTGATTCAATATTTTTAATTTACTTTTCATACATATTACATCAAGCCCAATTGACCATCAAAATTGCAACTTCTTCAAAATTAATTACAGACCATAATAACAAAGTCAAAACTGTAAACTAAAGAACTATTATTAAAATAAGAAATATGAACACTATTAAAAAACAAAAAAAAAACACAATTCACCATTAACTTTGTATCATATTTATATATCGCTTATCCATTTCCATCTCACATCTTCCATTAGTTTTTAAGGTATCACATAACCTAATTGTTTAAATTAAGTTTTTCTAATTTTAACTTATGTTGTGCACCCAAAAGTGTTCTCTAAAAATAGCCAATTCAGGACTATTGAATTATGAACCCCGGAATTTAGAGTAGGGCACTATTTTTTTAAATTTTGTTATAGAATAATTCTAAAAATTGTCCTGTTAAATAAATAATCTTGTTTAAAAAACAATAAAACGTTATACAATACACAATATTTTTAATCGGATCTATTTAATGTTAAATTAATTTTAAAATTAGTCAAGAAATGTATATAAATAAAGAAATGTTACTAAATGTTGATTTTGAAACCAATTTTTAAAATCCACCAAAAGAAAATTGCATTTCTTGCATGACTATCATAAACTTTGCTTTGTCCGATTTTGATGTATTAGTGTGAACTCTGGGTTTATGTATGGGTGTGTGAGAAAGTTTGTCCAATTCTAGTCCACCTTATATTTCAATGTAAATATATTAAGTCTATACAGAAATGATGTTTAAAAATATAATGTAACATTCTTAATGCGCAGAGTAGCAATCCAGGCACACTCGAGTTTTGAAACTAAATACCCTTGTACCGGATGCAGATTGGAAAGAAACGTTCCATTTAGACTACTTAAATAGCCATTAACGTTCTTCTACGTCGTATTTTGATGTTAGAGTTCTTTTATTTATTACAGTACTACGAATTGTAATGACTGTCAGAGATATATTTAAAAAAAATAATTATCTCTGATAGTATAAAAATAATTCACATCTGCAGAACAGTCTCAAGTAACAACTTGCACGTGTAAAGGCAGAACGGTTGTTCAACTTAAGTTTCCCAAGAGAAAATAATATTTGCAAGCTACACATAAAACCCTGAGAATTGGCCTCTGGAATGAACTCAAAGTATTTCCACTGAAAACACAAGATTGCAAAAAGCAACGTCCAATCAAGAAAATCCCGCGAATAAATATCCAATAGAATCTCAAGAAAGTACAATGCTCAATTGAAAATTTTAACCGCGTGAAGGAAAAGGAGGGAGAGACGCAAGTTTTCTTAAGACAGTCTAAAAACTATCACCACGCAAGTTAGACGTTGTAAAGATCCAGAGTAAAATGGTGTAAAATAATTTCAATAAGTTAATAAAGCCAAGCGATATTGATTCGAGAAATCGAATCCACACAAAAAACCCTTACATGACACTTTACTTGTAGCCTTATAATTTAGTTATATCTTTCCAATTAACTGTAATGAGCTAAACTAGTGGAAACTCTAATAAAAAAATGATTGAAAACACAACTTTCCACACAAAAGTCACTTTATTTGTGCAACCCAAAGACAAGAGGACGTTTCTATGACTTTAGTTTGAAACGTCGTCTTGTATTTGTGTTTTTATTTATTTGGTTGGAGTCACAGTCCACCGTCAGTAGAGTTTGTCTGCATGTAGCAGCTAAGGATGATGACTTAGTCATTGAAACGTGGAAGGTTGTATTTTCAATCATTTGTTTAATCTTCAAATTCATACTTTATTATCAAATTTGGTTTAAACGTTTGCCAAATTAGTAAACAAAATCAATTCAACTAGTTAAAAGTAGGTATTTTTAGGCAGAATTTTTGGATTAGTTAAATTTGAAGTATCCAAGCTAATATTATAGCACCTATAACTATTAAATAAATTCATTCTGAATTTTATTGTGTAATAATACCAAACACTTTGTTGAATAAAAATGAAGTTATACTTGTTTTAATGCCAATACATCCCCACAATTAATTTTTAATTCATTCAGCAAAAAATAATTGATTATTAAATGTAACATGATGTTGTGTAGGCAAACAGTATAAAGCTTCTAATCCATCCACAGAGGAAACCGTATTGACGAGGTTTGATCCAATTTGGAGTATAATGTATAATTACGATTCACCAACTCATCTGACGGCTTCTACAGGTGGTTGGACAACTGTGGACTTGCCATTTTGTAGCACTAGTATTGCCACTAAATTTGAGTCCGTTCTATCTGACACTTGCAGTAGTGATCACGCTCTTGTGAAGCTTGCATTTTCTGACTTCTCGCACTGTATCGACCGTCTTCCCAGATGGATTATGCGCAAAGTAAAATTGGATTGTTTCACTAGTGAATTTGTATCACCTATTTATAATAATAACGTTCCTATCAATGAAGCAGTACAGTCTATTACGGAATCACTCCTTACAGCAGCGGACAACATCGTTCCGATAACGTCGTCCACTAGGTCCACCAGTTCCATGACGAATAATGACGCTCTCCATTTACGTCGTAAAGCGCTAAGGAAGTTTAATTGCAGACCTACTTGTGAAAACCTAGGACGGTACAAAATTCTGAGAGCCAAAGCAAGTCGAGTGTTTAGGCAGAGTAGGAAGCAATCATGGGCCCAGTACATTGATACCATATCAAGAACCACACCCATGCCAACGGTGTGGAAGAAGTTACATTCTGTTTGTGGTCCTCATCCCTCTGCTCCCTTATTGGAACTTATTACCAAAATAATATTAGTTTAATAGTTGTCAATTCGAAAACGTAATATTGGTTTCAATTTGACTAGTGTCCAATTCCTTTTCATAATTAAAACAGAAACATGATAAACTTGTAATCTATGAAAATAATCAGCTGGATTGAATGTTGAGAGATTCAAATAGGAAATTGCTCTCTCCGAGAGTATTTTAATCAACAATATTCTAAAATAGCTAGTTAGTTAATATGTATTAATCACGTAAAACTATGAAAAAGAGTAAATAAATATTGTATGATAAAACATCAAAATTAGAAACTATTAATTTTGTTTTACCAAAAAAATAATAATGTAATAAAGTAATAGTGTTGTTTTCTAGTGCAAAACTTGACCACTAAGAGAATATATTACTAAAAAATAAAACCGTCTAAAGTCTTGTAATAAACACGGCCTCTACTATATTAACACAACTTTATCGTTGCCCTTCGTCCTTGTTAAAGTGGATTTTTACGTGAATTTAAAGGTCAGAAATATGACAAAATGTAAACATAAGTTCTGTTTTAATCATACATCTTTTTCTTTTTTTTTCTCTACAACAATGAAAACAAACCTCAATCTACCACTTCACTGAACACTTACACTTCAAATATTTCAATTGTTTTTGTTTGAGGTTACAATTTACTTCTTTTTATTTATTTATTGCATTTGAAGTAATAAACATCCAGAAAAGTAATGATTTTGAATTACCAAGTAATTTTTCATGCATCATTAAATTACTAACAAAACAAAACCTAATTGAAGGCGGGGGAGGGAGTAACAATCATAAAAGAAGTCAAGCCCTAACGTTAATTATTTATTTGTATAGTTGATTTTATCGTACAATATACAATCATCAGACTAAAAAAATACACGTGACATTAAAAACGTTAGACAAAAGCACACAAACATAAAAGTTAAAAATTTTGTTAGAGTACACGTCAAGATATATATTGTTAATATTGTTCAGTTACGTGGACACATTATATTATAGGCTAGTTGTAAAGTTATATTTGAATGTTAGTAAAATAATAATCAATTAAATCAAATCCGTACTATTACAGTACTTAATTATCCTTCATGTAGATTTATTGTAAATTTGATTGTTTCCAATCCTAATATAGATAATAATATAATTACTACAGGACTTACCGTCTTCAATAATCTTGATAAATTTGTAGATTTATTGTTAACTATTTTATTTCTCACGTATCTTGTAACATTTGTAATACAGACTTCTTGCAAGCTTTTTAAGTTTCTAGGTTAGGCAATTTTTAGGATTGAAAAAAATAATGTTATTAGAAAAACTTTCAATTTAAAAAAAAACTAACATTTAATATAAAGAAATAATATTTTTTAATATTTCTGTCGTGTTATTAACTTCTTACCTATAACACTTTAAATGTTGTTGGTCTTCAAACACTTAATTCTTTTAGGTAATTTGTTTTTTAAAAACGTAACTAAAAGTTTTTTTAATGCTTTGGTAGGTTTAGGGACTTTTTATAATTATAATTACAGTTTTACTCCCAACTGAAATCATTATCAAAATATGAACTTCAACTAATGAAAGAAAATAGTTTCAGTACTTTATATTTATACATGTTAAGACCCAAAAAGCAAGAGTAAGAAGTTTAGTGTTTTTTTTAAACATTCCTAACTTTTTTTTCAGTTTTTCTATGAATTTCAAAAAAAAATTATAACTCCCTCTCCAGCACACAATATCATACACGAATCTACTGTGCAAAAGAAGTGCAAAGTATATAGAGGCACTATCCACGTTGGACATAGGTCTCGAAAAAAGTAAAATAATCGAATTGATGAAATAATCTAGGTTTTAATTTTGATAAATAAAAAGCCATACATATACGAGTGCTGTGTCATTTGCAAATGCAGTCACCATCCCATTCAATTTAGCTGAACAAAGATCATTGACATAGATAGTTAACAAAGTAGCACCTATGACTGAGCCCTAAGGCACACCAAGGGTCACTTTACCCACATTAATAAAACCTCTTTAATCATAACACGTTGCTTTCTACTCATGAGGTAACTGAAACTAGTGATACACCACATCACGAATAACAGAACTAAACATTTTTGCAGAAGAATCTCATAGTCTATACTGTCAAAAGCCTTTTTAATGTCAATAAAAAATCCACTTTTATTAATACCCTCGTTACATACATTCAAACGAGTCGTTTCCATATTTACACCAACACTAAAACCAAATTTAATACTTCTAAAAAAAATTTTTTTATTAAAAATCTTAACAATTTTTTATTCATATTTTTATCCTATAATTGTAAATTGATCAATTTATAGAAATTAGTTAATAGTTTGCGAAAACTAAATAAGAGCACAGTTTAAAACTAATATTTAAAACAGAAGTGAGTCCTTCAATAACTGTTCTGGTAAATCATTTTAATCATGACGGAATTCATTCCATCGATACTGAAGATCATCCATTTTTGTGACTTAATTCCATTCATTACATCCTGGCAGGGATGTACCTATTAAACCAGAAAATCTTTCCTGCTTGGATATAAAATATATTTTTGTATATTAAGTTTTCAAACATTCTTGGTAATGATTTCTGAACAATCTTATCAATATTTAACATTATATTTTTAGTTACCCCTACTCTGACCAATTAAAGTATTAATAATGTTAATAAGTGATTTTAGCTTTGTTATAGGCATTTAAAAATTGCTTTGACAATATGATAAATTGGCTAATTTTATATTAGGATTTAAACTATTTTTAAATCCTGCAAAATATAATCTAAACTTATCATTTAATGGCCTGTTTCTAACTTTCTTGCGTACCCAATTACGTATCTTAATTCTTCTGCAACATTATTAGCAATCCAAGGATTACTTTTAGTGTATTTTATCTTCTCTCTATAATCTCTTCATTACTTTTAGTGATTACCGAAGTTTTTATTCACATAAATTATAAGGATTACAAATATTTTTCTCATTGTGAACATGAGTCCCGTCAAGGTCATTTAACAACGAATTTAGTGTATTATGTTGTATACTACTACAGTTAAACAACCTCATCTACACCCCTGTCATTACTTTACCGTACTATTACCATGAACTGATCAGTGATTTACCTATTGATAACTTTTCCTTCACAGTCTCATTTTTTTAAAGCTAAACTAAAATACAGCTGATAAATACAAGGTGGAATTCAATTTTTTACGAGATTTGGTTGATTGAGGATTGATTTAATCCCAAAACTGGCCACTGTAATTTTACAATAATTATCAACGTATTTATTATCAATCTTGATTACCAATGTCTTTATTATTATCAAAAATAACGTTTCAACTTTAAACTTGTTTTACATCAAGGGTTCCAGTTAAATATATCTGCAACTCGTTTACAAACTGATTAATTGTATAGTTATATATAACTCATAAATAGCAAAAATATAAAAATCTGTTCCCAGCAAATTATGTTTCATTCTCATAATATTAGCAGTATTTTTTATTTTCATGTTCTACAATACTTAATAATTTAGAATAATAGCTACCAAAATTGTCTAAATTAAATTACCTTGAGTTTTTTCCGTTCGTCTACAATCTTCATTATTTCAATAACGATTACCCGTTTCGACAGATATCTGTCATCATCAGATTTTTACACTTTAAAAAAAATGAAAAAAAGTGTAAAGGTACAAGGTTTAATAAAATAAATACCTGACAACTATAGTATAAAACTTTTCCTGATTATAAATTATTAGTTAAAGTTCATTGAGGATAGAATAATAGTATAAGTTTGCTAATCGTTAAACTATTTATTACCAGAGATATGATCAAGTTATTTGCCTTGTATACCATTAATCAACTCTCATAGTGTAAGAGGCTAAAGAAATAACAAAATATTATTTATCACTAAGCACTTTACATGTTGTAGTACTAAATTAAATACTCTCTTATTCTTTGTTTTGTCCATGGATTATTGTCTAATACCCACGATAACATTTGTAAATATCATAGTTATAAAATCATTAAGTTGATATGTCAAGGGAAGGGAGTGTATTTCCAGTTGGGGATTGAACAAACACTTGAAACCATCTTGAACATATTGCCTGTAGTAACTATATATACTTTACATACCAAATGTCACCACTGAAGCAGAGTGAAATAAAGTTTTATTGGAGCTATAGAACGAAATAAAGTATCAAGTTAGCAGTTGGAGTTAAACTGGAAACACTTTCCAACCTGATGTCCTACTGAACAACTTTCACTTAGGAACAACAAGCAGGAATTTTTCTCAAAGCACAAAACTAATAGAATTTAATCCCATAAAAATAATTTAAAAACTCGAACGAAACACAATAATTGGATTTAGTGTTAAACCCATTATTTAAAAAATAATAACCGTTAATAAGTAATTGACTCTCTCTCTCTCTCTCTCTCTCTCTCTCTCTCTCTCTCTCTCTCTCTCTCTCTCTCTCTCTCTCTCTCTCTCTCTCTCTCTCTCTCTCTCTCTCTCTCTCTCTCTCTCTCTCTCTCTCTCTCTCTCTCTCTCTCTCTCTCTCTCTCTCTCTCTACAATATATTTTCCCTTTTTTCAAATTAGAGTGCTTTTAGTAAAGCTTTTAATATTGCGTAGTCAATGACTTGTCTGTAGTGCTTGGCTAACAAATTGCAGCTACTTAAAATTATTGCACACGACTTAAAACGCGATGTCTGTGTTTCTCTTATAATGTAAAACACTTAATCTCCTAGAGCTCAATTATTTAAGATTTTAAATAATTTGATTATACTACAATCTGATCTTCATACTGGAGTACCGGATTCTCTGGCAATATAATTTGTTGTATACCTCTGATATTAGTGCAAATAACACAAGAAGACATACATTTGTAGCCATACAAGTGCACCAAACCTTAATGAGTAACAAATCATTTTGTCCCCTTGTGGAATTCAATCCTGAAGAAAAAGAATTCAATTGAATACCACGTTCAGTTTTCATAATTACTAAATATATACTTTTTAATCAAAATGAATGATGAGTCATTCCTACAAGATAGGAACCAACACTAAATATTTTATTCTAGTGAATGGATGTGTGTGAGATATATCTGTATTCCAAATCCTATATTTATTTTTGAAAGTTAAAATATATCTTATTATTATTTTTATTTGTTTTTGACACGTTATAAATATAATAATTAAGTTTTATTTAGATTGGTGAATATTTATAAACACTTTACCTATTAAATCTGGCGATAGAAATGGTAACAAACAATGTAGACCTCATTTGTTTGTTAAACGTTTGTGCCAGAGTGTTTGAATTGCTTCTTTATAATTATTTATAGTCGATTTATTAAATTTAAATTTAAATGTACCATAAATGTTACACTATCAACGTGGCTTTCTACCGCGAAGATCTGTTGTAATTAATTTATTGGAGTTGTCATTTTATTTTTCTTCAGAGCCTGATATTGGTGGTAGAGTAGTGCTATACTGATATTTAAAAAGCGTTTGACAAAGTTAATCATGACATTCTGCTAGAAAACTTGGTAATTTCGGATTTTTTTATAACCTATTGTAACTTTTATCATCTTAATTAAAGGATTTAACTCAAAATTTACAGTTTTTAACATCAATTCTAAGTGTTATGTAAATTAATCGGGAGTTCCACAAGGTTCTATTTACCGCCCACTTTTATTCAGTATATTTATTTGTGGCCTTCCATAATTGGTAATCTAATAATAACCTACTATATAAAACATATTATTTATTCATTCCTGTTGTAAGCTGATAATTTAAGGATGTACAAAACCATTTGTATCAAATAGTTAGAAATATATCTATAATCTCCGATTAATGAGTTGTTTTTATGGTGTTAGAAATAAAACGTCTCTGAATCTTGAAAACTGTTTCTTCGCCATTTTTTTAAAGAGCCATTTTTATTTTCGTGTCCAATATTTTATTGATGGTCATATATTTTATCAATATTATTTAAAGTATAAAAATTTTTGTTTTATTTCTTAATTTTGAAATATAATTAAAGGCTTAAAATTTATGGTGTAATAATGGCTTATATTATATTATATATTATATATGGTGTATATTGGAAATTTATACACCAATAAATTAAATAATAATACATATTTATATTATTGAAATTTTTATTTAAAAGGTGTTACTAACTTGAGTAAGGTGTAAGAGAGGACTAGTTTTGCCCCCAAAGTAGGAAAACATTATTCATTCACACTCTTCCTCTCCAGTTGTGGAAGCATTTGAGTAGTTATAATTATTCACCAAATACAATTATTTTAAACGTAAAGATCAATCTAGATTTTATTTTTCATCTTCCTTTTTGTTTTATTTTTTACAGAAATAAGTTACTAAATGTGGTCTTATAAGCAGGACTGTTTCAAGATAATTGTTTTCACGTTAATCTTCGTATTTTAGACAATATATTAATTTCATTACTCTAAGGATTATTAGAATTATATATACATATATACATTATATGTATATTCTTCAGAAATTAATTTGCAAAACTGCTTCAATACAAATGATTTCCTCAAAATATAAACAATAACTGACACTAGATAATAAGAAAATTAGTAGGTAATGAAACAAGTTTGTTTGTAATTATTATATATTGTCTGTTAAATTGTTATCTTCATCTTTTTGAGAAATCATATATACAAACAGGTATATATATATATATATATATATATATATATATATATATATATATATATATATATATATATATATATATATAGCAACGATCGTCTTACTTCATTTCTAGATAAACTACAATAGCTTCTTTTTATTTAGAAAACACGTAAAAACAATTATTATAGATCCATCATTGTATTTGTGAGTGCAAGCATTGAGATGGTGATTAAGGACAATGCAATGTTATTTCATATACATTAATATTCATTAGAAACAATGATATTGAGAGAAAACATTCCCAACTTATTGCTCCGTGTATCTCACCATACAATGACGCTACACTTGACAGATTCGTTATTTTAATAATAACAGGGAGATACACTGCAGTTCTCATCAACATTTATTTTAATTAAAATACAACTACTCCCAATAACAATATATTTAGAAGTATCGTATCGTCTTTTCATTTTAATTAAATCATTCTACTGATTCTGAGAGATTTTTGCGTTACGTTCAGCCACTGGATGGTGGTGGGGAGAAGGAGACAGAGAGGGAATGAAACGTCAGAAGTTAACGAAAGCTTACACCGAACTCGATTCTACATTGACGTTCAAGTTAAGTATAACTACCTGCAGATAGTACCTAATATTCTGCTCACTCTATAGATAGAGGATGTAGATTTCTAGACAAAATAAATAGATTATTTTTTGTTTTATAGCTTTATCTAAATTAAAACTAAAGTTATTAGCCATTCTGTTACATTTTACCACTGTATATTACTAAAATGTGGCCCCTAACCATTGAAAAAAAAGCATAATCACCAAAACAACACTAAATTAGGAGTTATAAATGAAAAATTAAAATGAACTACAGTTGTCTTCTTAAGGCTTAATGTCTCAAAAATAGCTAAAATGATTTCAATAAAATAATACAAAGAATCATGATACAGACCAACATGTCAAACAACAACAATTACGAAAGCTATTAAATTGGAACGAACAATATAAACTATCGTATACTTTATACCCTTGAAAGTGAAAACAATATGTTTATATAATGCAGCCCAAGAGAGGGTTAAAATTAATGTGTCCTTAACAGTGAGGCTAATCAAAATTTAAATTACTTTTTTTCTAAATATAGCGGAAGAGTATATGACATTTAAAAAATAATGCATACATAAACATGATCAATATAAAGTAAATTTATATTTATACGAAATTAAAACACCTCTGCCAATATGATGCATTGTAAAAACTAGCAGCAGTTCAATATAATTTTTAATTTATTTTATTATTTTTTTAAATACCTGAGTATAACAACTGGTATTTATAATTTGTATAATCAGATGGTTTTAAGAAAACTCCGTATTTACGATTATCATTATATAAAACTAGTTTATAGCTTTGGATTTATGACTTCTTTCTATTTAAATTTTAGTGTTTAGTCTTGTTTTATTAAATTCAGTTATCAAACAAGCAGGATTTTGTACACAACGAGAATATGAATTAATTTCCATGTTCGAATTATATATTTTTTCGAGCCCAATTCAACGTGTAAGTTAAAATTATAACATAAATATAACTTGGATAAGTTAAAACAAATTGATAATTTGAACGAATATGTGTTTTTAATCACCATACAATTTTATTATTTAAGAAACAGTTTATGATATTCAGCCTAAGAATTATTTGTTATTCTTAATCTTGATGTTTGGTATTTTATACGTGTAATTTGTGTTAATTTATGAGTTTCAAAAGGGGGATACTTATGTAGATTTTGAACATCACTTTTAACTTCCCCTCAAATATTTAATATAGAGAAAGTTGTGTAACAATAGATGTCGAGTTTATCGGGGAAACGAGTTTTAGAATTATTTCCGTTTGTCGTCCTTACAGTGCTCTACACTGTTTGGTGTAGACATGTTTTTGCTGTGTTTTGAGGAATTTCGTTTTGTTTTTAAAATATTTTTTATATGTCAACATTTTGAGGTTAAAGCTAGATTTGATTTATTAAATTTTGCCCAACAATTTTTAATTACGTTTTACTAAAATCTAATTTCTCAAACTTCAAAAAACATATTCGTCACCATCTCCTACAACATGAAAGACAGGAGTGAAAAGGATCGTTAAAATAAAAATAGACATAACATAAATTTAGAAGAAAACACTGAACAAACCAACAAGATACTGTTTAAAAATTCAAAATCAACTTGAAAAATAAATCACAGTTTAAACAACTTAAATTAAAATAAATATTAAAGTAACGAAATCAATAATTTGAGTTGATATAAAACACTAATATTCACGCTGACATTAATGCATCATACATTTTACTGTATATAACATTCCTTTCCTCACAGACCACGAGCAAAGATCATTCCACGTCCATGCCATAATAATAATAATAATTTTTTATAATTCATTGGAGTAAGAGAGAGAGAGAGAGAGAGAGAGAGAGAGAGAGAGAGAGAGAGAGAGAGAGAGAGAGAGAGAGAGAGAGAGAGAGAGAGAGAGAGAGAGAGAGAGAGAGAGAGAGAGAGAGAGAGAGAGAGAGAGAGAGAGAGAGAGAGAGAGAGAGAGAGAGAGAGAGATTCCTAAATACCAAAATACTATTTTATTTAACTTATAAAAGAGAAAGTAGAATAATTGGAAACCACTTCATATTTCAGTTTAGTACTACTATTTTTCAACCTGACAAAGAACAAAAAAGAATTTTGATTGGAGCCTACATATTTTGAAAGGTGTAAATATTGGATTAAAAAACCAGTTTCCAGTTTATAAATGTTTTACAGTTGAATTAAAATACAATATTTTTCATTTCAAAAGTAAAACGAAGGGTTCAGAGAACAGAGTAAAGCTAACAATGTATCAAATCACATTATTTAAAGTATATAACCAGATTATGTAAATTATCCCTGTGGTACATCGCTGGTGGTTATTTGCATAAATAACAGCTGTTGTTTATTAAATAGATTATTATCACCTAGGTAAAGACACAAAGTTTATGATTTGCAAACTCTTAACTTATTTACATACAGAGTTTTACAATGTGTTTTTTACGTTTTGTAATTGTTATTTTTTGTGTAAATTCGATGGACCTTTGAAGTAGATACTCTGTATTATTTCTTCTTGTTTTGCAATTGTTGGTTTAAGGGACTTTAATAATTAGTGACATTTTTTTAGAAAATTGCGGATCATTTTTAGAGAGACCTAAACCGAAGAGGATGAAACGTGTACTGGGCTTTTCGGTTGAAATAATTTGACATTGCATTTTGTGTATAATTTGTACAATTTAAAATTGATAGATTTTTCAGTATATTTTTTCTGTTGAATTGAAATTGTTTAACTTGCATGTCATTTTTGCTGTTGATTTGAACTTGCATGTCACCACTTATATGTAGTGAAAGTTTCCGAGTAGGTTTCACATATGGTACTTCCTGGCTTCAATGCTGGATGAGATTCGGTTCTTTGTTCTCTGTTATTGTGATCATTAGTTCTTCAAATTACTTCCAGACTTCGAGATAGGATCAAAGTTGTAGATGAAAACTTATTATAATCCACACATTATAAAATTTTCGTCATTCTTAAATAACATATACATTTATAATCATCAAATTTTTGCTGGTTTAATGGCATATCGAACTGCCATAAACGTTCCAAAATTGTATATTCTAGCTGTCCTAAAAGTGTATCAACAAATTGAATAATCACACACATATAACATATACATTTATAATCATCAAATTTTTGCTGGTTTAATGGCATATCGAACTGCCATAAACGTTCCAAAATTGTATATTCTAGCTGTCCTATAAGTGTATCAACAAAATGAACTATCCGTTCAAAATTTACAAAATTTACCTGTAATCAAAAATCTAGCTCCATCAAAGGTACAACCGATGGAGTTACGAAAACGTTATTGAAACAAATTTTTAGATTTGCCTAATTCGTAATGGCTGGTACAATCAGTTACTTATGTGTCTTAGTGTTTAGCCATAATAGACCTTTACAAAACAGTCTACACCGATTTGAAAGTTATGTCCGATATTTTGAATTTGTTTAAAGGTTAAAACAATGTTATGTTCCCTTTTTAGAATTTTTCCGTCGGTTACAGTTATACACGTTTAACAAATTTCAAGCTTCTAATTATTCTGTAAGTTAACTAGAATTTGTATAGATGAGTGAGCCACACAAGTGGTTATATTTATTATAGATTTGAAAGAGTCATTGGATCAAAATTGCACATCAAATCTTAATAATTTTCACATGTTATTACATTTTTCGAAACAATTTTATGGCACATCCAACTGCCATAACCGTGCCAAATTTAATGATCTTCTATAAGTGTGTCAAAAGATTAAATAATTTGTGGAAAATGTAACAATTTACCTAAAAAAAAAAATCTAGCTCTATCTCTGATATAACCGATTGAAATAGGAAAAAGTCAAAGAAACAAACTTATAGATCTTGCTAAATCTGTATCTGATGGTGCAATAAGTTTTGATAGGTCTTACATCTCACTCACAATACACCTCCAAATAAGCTCACAAAGACTTTAAAGCTGCTTTCATCATTTTGTTTTTTATTCTGGTTAACATTTTTAAAAAGTATTTTTTAATTTCCCCGTCGGTTATTACTGTTTAAAATCTATAAGGTAGCCAAATTAGGAGTTTCTAGCTCTTCTGGAAGTACGTTAGAATTTGCATAGCTGACATAGGGCGTTGTATACTGTATATAAAAATTTAAAAAAAAATCAAAACGAACGTATAAAATTATCAATCAATTGTGACATTAGTAAAATAGCCCCTAGCAGTACTTAAGTTTAGTTGAGATTGTTGTTAGAAGAAATTATTTCTTGGGGATAACTGTACCAAAGTCTATTTCTCAATGAGATAGACTATGTAGGTCAGTTGAAGTGGGGAACTTATTTATCTGGTTGTGAAGAAAGAGGAACTTCTCGTATAGTTAGTTATAAAACAACCAATAAAATCCACAGAAGTTGCTGCCGTAAGGGAAATTTCCTTACAAAGGGAATAGTTTCTGTTATTAGTTTGTTGTCATTATCTGTCACAAACACTCTTTTATTTTATCTCAATCTCCTACACGTTATATATTTACAATATGGGATTAAGCAGCAAAATACTTTCATTTTAAACATCTTTACAAATCATTAGTTAGGTGTAATTGTATATAATTTAAAAAGATATTAAATTTATTTATATTAGTTACCCATATATATAACATTAGTTTTATTACTTTAATTGTATATTTTATATTTAAGATTACAATAAGTATTATGTCCTTTAAACAAAGATTAATAATTTTAATAAATTATTAAAAACTACAATAAAATACAATTTTAAATAATTAGTTTTGTGTAAAATGCAATGTACCTATACCACTTTTTGTTGCAATAGTAAAGATAAATTTCTCCGCTAAAACTCTCTTTTTCTTGTTATTTTTATGGGCGAGAACCTCTTGGTCATCATCGTATTAAAAGCAAAAATAAGAAAAGAATTTCAAGAAAAATCCAATCTAAGATTACATGAAAAAAAAAAAGTAAAGAAGAAGAAAAATAAAATAAAATGAAAAATAACCTCTAATACTCACTATAAGTGATTCTAGAGTATTCCGCTAATAGTATTAGGTCAATACATAAATATTAATCAAATTAAAAAGTTATGGTTGTAATGGATCTACGTGTAGCATGAGCTTTTACTTATTAATATCTATAATGGTGCAGGTGTAGAACTAGATATGGTTTGACGGCGCAAAGAGTAGAGTGTACCTGCTCAACTATACAGTCAAGGACTTAGATGGACGTGGCTTAATTGAGTTCCACATTTTTAGTTCGTTTTATAAATATTAATATCTCTGTGTAAATTAACGAGGTTCTAGAAGTTCTGGGATGTTCCGTTAAGTTGTTTAAACATTTTTATGTCGGATTCTAATTATGCCCTAGTTCTAAAGAGTTACGGTTCAAAGGCTTAATATGCTGATAGAAATACGATAAAGTTCGTGTGATGAATTTGACGAGTTAATTTATAAGTCTCCCTACTATTAAGCGAGTTCCTTGGTCTGATAGGGTGTATAGTGATACGTTGTTGTATTCAAATGTTGAGAGATCCGCGAGCCTCAATATCTAGTGCCTAAGATAGGATTTCCGTAATGTCAGTCATTTCTCTTCTTATAAAGTAACTTTTTTGTTACAGTTGGTAAAGAACCATTCTTTACACAGCAACTAATTTAGTTATTGAAGTTACACAGATAAAGTTCTCCACAAAGCCTAATTCAATGATAAGTCTGTAGGCCTACATAAATAAATATACCTTTGATTGCTAGTCGTTACTTTTAGTCTACAATACGGTATATAATTTTATGAATTTAAGTTCTTCATTCCCTCGGTTTAAATCCATATTAAATTTTGTTTTCCTAACCACACCCCTTTTAAATCCTATAAATTTCGCTATTGTAAATATTGTGTTTTATCCAGTCTGTGTACCAACAATATCATATCCCAAATGTTTTCATACAATTTGACTTTTTTGCGTTTTAATCCGGTCGACTTATACAACTTCCTTAGTAAGTTTAAAATTAATCCATTTATCACAAATTACTAATTAACATATATTTTTGTACTCAATTTTATTCATGTTCTATATTTCATTTAATAACCACTTCTCGAAACACGTTCATTCTAAATTTAAGTATTCCTAACAGAAAATATTCGGTATGTTCGATATTTACGAGTTTTTCTACATATCTATTACAGTTTTTATTTTATTATTTATTACAATTTTCAATATATCTTTGAAACGACTTCCAATTTGACAACGAGTTCTTTTCTTTGTTTCATATGGTTCATTATTTTCTATTAGAAAGTTGGTAAACCATTTCTGAACCTTCTCCACATATCAACAATCTGTAATATTAAGCGATCTCAAATATTATGAAGTTATTCAAATATATTTCTTTTAAAATATCATAACGTTCAGATAATTTTGTCCATCTGATATTTATAAAGCCTGAGAAATAGGTTAATATAACTTCGTTCAAATTGACATGTACACTAATATCTAAATTATACAATTTAAGGTACTTAATCGGCATCTAAAATTAAGACTGATATAATAATATATATTATCGTTTCCTTACCAATTACAGTTGCGTCCTTGTTTATTATTTATTTATTTTTTGTTTGTAACTATTAACTAATTACACATAATATTGGTTATGATGATACGCATACTACGAACGAACAATAATGTTTTTCTCAAATTAATAGACATTTTAATTCTCAAATTCGCCACTCGGGTCTCGTAGAGCTTATCAGTAAATGGGCATCCATTTGCTTCACTTTTGTTTAAATTGATCCTATTAGATGTTGTAATTACATTTTCATTGAATATGTATAAAAAAAGGGAAAACACTTTCTAAAATAAAATTATAACAAACAATAATCAATAAAATATCCAAAAAGTTGGCATGGTTTTGTACATATATTAATTCATTTAATTCTGTAAAGTTGAATAATCTTATGAAATTATCATTAATAATTAAATTAGTAACAACAACTCTCTTTTATTATTAGTTTTAGTTATAATTGTTGTTAGAGCAAATAATTTATTGAAGTTAACTCCACCAAAGTCGATTTCTCAAATAGAAGTGTTTAAACCACAAAGATAAACTATCTAGGTCAGGCAAGGTGGAGAACTTATTAATCATTCATTGTGAAGAGAGAGTGGGGGTTTCTCAAATTAAATCTAGTTATGAACACTACCAATATAATTAACAGAAATCACTGCTGTATGTGAAATTCTCTTACAAATGCAAATAGTTTATGCCTCAGGTAGCAGTTTGTTGTAATTGTTATCTGTCACAAGCAGTTTCTTATTTTATGAAAATCTTCTGTGTTACAGAGATATTCCATAGGAGTTAAAATTGCTTTCATTAAAGTTATCTTGTAGGATCGTTAAAAAGGAGTAATATATATATACATATATATATATATATATATATATATATATATATATAAATATATATATTATTATTATTATTATTATTATTATTATTATTATTATATCACCAAATAATATATATTACCATAATAATTTTATTTTTCATAAGTTAATTTATGATTACATTAAGTTAAACGTGTTGTAAGTTAATCCAATGTGTTCTGATTTCATGACGTAACTTTAATCTTTAAAATTTAGTAAGTAAGCTCATATCAGATTTTATAGACAATAGGAAAGGAACCTAAAAAAATTATAGAATTTTGATTACCACAAATTAAATTATTCATATCATACGCTTTCGTGCAATGTAATTAAGGAGAATATGTTTTTAATTTCATTTTGAAATAAAGTTTTTAGTACTATGTGTGGTAGTTTACAAATAATTATCAAAACTAAAACAAGCTATTGTACTAGTAATCTACCAGAAAACTACATGAGTCAACGTTCTGTAGATGCGTTCTTAAACACCAGAAAGAATTTAAGAGAATTCCAATTTTTAATATTTACTTTTTAATTATTTTCTACCATAAGCATCCAATGTACAAAATCCCCTGATCTTTCACTTTCAAATATTAAAGAGTGGCTGGTTTCTGTTACATACAATTTTGTTCACAACAATTTAAATCTAACACGGTACATATATCCACTAGTTTGATTAAAATTACGCATCCAATGTACAAAATACAGTCCCCTGTTTTTTTACCGTGAAATATTAAAGACTGACTGGTTTCTGTTACATACAATCTTGTTCACAACAATTTATATCTAACAGTAAAATTATGCAACTTTTTTAAAATTATCTATTCAATGTACAAAATACAGTCCCTTGTTCTTTTACTATGTAATATTAAAGGGAAAGTGGTTTTTTCTACGTACAATTTTGTTCACTATTTTCATCTAAATAAGATATTTCGTTTTATTTAAAATAGTTAACTGTTTTTATTTTATTTTATTTTGACGATAGTATTTTAAAGTAGAGTTTTAAATTGAAACATTTTAAAATACTCTTTTAAATAAAACGTAGCTAATTTAATACTACTCAAAATAAAACATGTTTATAAAATGACTAGAAGTCATATTTATGATTGTTGGTTGTATTGTAAAAAATTGTGTATATTCATTGGGAACTCGGTCGGCTGCGGACCTCAACTTTATCTAAAAAAAAAAAAAAACCCCAGACAGGTTTTATTACCTCGTGGTTTCTTTTATTGTTTCTTGTCTATTTGGAGAAGGTTATTCTTTGTTTTAGTTTAAAAAATGATTAGCCTAATTTCGTTTGTAAAAACTTAGAGGCAATAAAGATCAATCAATCAATCAAAACATGTTTCAGATTTGAATTGTCTGAAAGACTGAGGAAAGATTGAAATTCGTACTAATTGATTGATGTTCCTCAGTGAAGTTTTGTAATTATTGAGCAGCACCAGTTCTCGCTGTCTTTGAATAGGGTTTTGAATTTAGAGCAAGTTGGGAAAAGATTACGAGGAATGAATGTTTTCCAAGAAAGTAAAATCTTCAAATTGGACTTAGCAAATAAAATGTATTACCTGCAGCGCCGAGTCTGACTTATCAGTTTAAACAAGTTTTTCTTTAATTGAAAACTAAACACATGTACACATTCTTATTTAAATCCTTATTTCTTATTTATTTATTATTATTACTCTTATTTATGTGTATAAATTTATAACGTATAAAACAAGTATATATAAGAGACATTTTTAACGTGTAATTTGAGAAATAAATTGATTAAATTAGAGATACAAATTATTATTAGAATATGTATTTATTTTGAAATTAATTTACGGGGTCTTTTATAAACAAGGATTTATACCCTTATTCTTATGTATTCATTTAACAATTTAAATTTAAATATTAGTAACATAAAAATTAATAAAATTAATTTATACAACCATACAAAATTACTATTATTAATGAGATTACTATATTTTTTTTAGGGAAAAAATTGTCATTTTTAAAACATGATTTATTGAAATAAATATGAATTTCGTAAGAGTCCCAGAAGGACTGAAGACTTAAGAGTTGCTGGCAGCACCACCCATTGTTTTCTCTTTTTGTAATGATTAACTTAAGCAAACAAATCATCGCATTAAATATTGACATAATTTAAATAAGTTCAACGTGCACTTATGGTTGACACATAGATTCATTAGACAACGGAAAACTTGAGATATCTTTAAATTAGATTTTTCATAATCAAATCTGTCCCAATTGAAAATTGATAAATCCCAATCCTATGACGAGTTTAGTTAAATACACACTTTAAAAAAAAAAGAAGATTAATTATTAATTTCTTGTTAGAAATAATTATTTTTTAAAAAACCGAAATGACAATGAAAGAGGTTATTTAAACACAGGTTAATGGAAAGACTTGAAGCTATTAGAAAACAATTAATTTAAGTTATAGTTTTTTTGTTACGATGCATGTGTTCTACGCATGTTTTGAACACAATGCACGTTTTGTAATTACAAGTACAATGGCGTTATAGTTTGAAACTACAACAAAGATTTTAAATTACAGAAAACACAATTTAAACCGCTGCTTTGTTTAAACTTATGAAATTACAAGAGTATGAAATTTTGTTTACATGGAAGTTGTTTTAACTTGTACAATGTAACATGATGTAACATGACTTTCGAGCAAGTCTGAATATTCTGTATACCTAAATTGTTTCATTGCTATTTGCGCTTTTGTCCTTTATTTTACAACATAGCTGATTAAAATTTGTATTTATAAATAGAAAGATTTAGGCTTGTGCCCTTATTAACATTATACGGGTTTTTTAACCAGAAACTAAAAGAACAGTGTTCATATGTACCACGTTTGATCTGAGAGTAGATCTGAACATTCCTGTTCTCCACGGCATCACGTGACTTGATCATACGGCGCAACAGAGCGGTATGGAAGAAAATCCCGATACCGGTTCAAAGTTAATCTTCTGATAAATTTATAAAAATTTATAATCGTATTCCTTAAATGAAGGACATAAGCTAGATATAAAAGCTTATGTATGTAACGTGCGACATGAACGCTACAGAGCTTATACAGTTAAAGTTTCCCAGTAAGCCTAACTCAATGAAAGATTAATACCACTGATTACATGTTGTTATCTTTACTCCTACAAGATGGTTACAAATTCAACGACTTCTTCCTTTAATTACCTCACTTTTAATCTCAAATGAACTTTTTTCCAGCAACACTGTTACTTTTACAGTATATAATCGGAGTAGAACAATTTAAAAACCCGTTTTCCTATTTCAGTTTACATGTTCGATTTTGATGCTTTGAAAATACATTTTGTTATTTCCTGTTTCTAGCTTTGATATGGTTTTTGCTTCCTCAAATATTTTTATGGAAAAAACATTGGTTCTTTACTAGGCTAGAGCTTTATTTATTAAAAAATTTGAATTAGAATTTGTGTTTAGAATAAATAGATCTGTAAGACTCTAAAGCAGATATATTAGTAATATTTTTACATGTAGAAAGAATTCATTATGATGGGTGAAAATTAATATGGAGATAATTTTGAATATGATGTTGGTTTTTAGGTCTTTCAGAGGTTGAAAGAGTGATTTTACAATATGTTTGCAATATAAAATATGTCGGTTTGAATTTCTGGCAACGTTAAGTATTTAAAGCAATATGTCATATTTTTTAACTTGAATAGTACCTAAATAAACGGTGTAGCTGGGTGTCTAGGAGTAGCACTTATCTTATCCTTCTTCTGTGTGGCACTGTGAAGTCAGTTCATACTCACGTTTATTTGGGAGTACTATTGAGGTGGGGAACTTAATAAACGTCCTCTATGTGTCACTCTAGAGGAGGCGCCAATACTGCCCTCCCTTCAATATGTTACTCTAATGGTTGGTCAGCATATATAAATTTTCTTGGAAGACTACTCTAGAAACATTGATAATACTGACTTACTGCAAGTAAATCTTTAGAACCAATAACATTGTACATTCTTAGCAGTGTTATTCTAGGAAAACCGGTAATACTGATCTTTGTGCATGCCAGTTTGGCTGTTCATATGTTCTGGGCACCAATTAAAATACTGAATACCGAGAGTGTGTTGGACCTCCTTTGATTGCAACTCTAGGAAGGCTATTAATACTGACCTCCCCATGTGTACCACTCCGGATAGAATATTAATTCTAAACATTGTCTGAATACTCTCAGGTGTGGCCGTTCATAGTGAACTTTACTTGAGTACTAAGTGCTTCTTAACCTTGCTTACTACTTTGTAATGCTGTTCTTTTTACATTCCTCAGGTTTCATTCCGGTAGAGCTGTTCAAATTGATCTTTCTCGTAGTTGCTTCTCTAGCGACAAACTAGTTGCGCGGAGCGATCAGATTCCCAGTTTGGAGTAAATTAATATTTAGAAGATATTTTATGGCTAGTATTGGTAAACATAATGTTTAAAATTGTAATATCAAATAACAAGGTCAAGCCAAATGTCTAAGATCGAAAATCCCAGAACTTTAAAAAGTAAACATGAATAACGCGAACATATTTAAGGGGGTGATTATAACTCAAAAATCAACAGTAGTTGATTGTAATCAAGAAGTGTAATGACCAAAATCAACGTCATAACACTACACCTAATATAATAATAGGTGTAAATAAATAATAATAATTTTCTTTTATATACTGTTTAAGTATAATAATTTAGGCCAGTCATATTGCACCAAAGTTTATTAAATGACTTTTTACCATTTTGACATATTCAAATTTCCATGCCGAATCACTTTGTTTACATTAATGACGGTTGTAAACTTATGACTCCTAAATTGGATTTTTCTATGATTAATAATTTCTTATTTACACGCTTGGTTGTTTGTTGTCATTTATTTTGTGGAGAGAGAGAGAGAGAGAGAGAGAGAGAGAGAGAGAGAGAGAGAGAGAGAGAGAGAGAGAGAGAGAGAGAGAGAGTGAGTGAGTGAGTGAGAGAGAGAGAGAGAGAGAGACAGAGAGAGAGAGAGAGAGAGAGAGAGAGAGAGAGAGAGTGAGTGAGTGAGTGAGAGAGAGAGAGAGAGAGAGAGAGAGAGAGAGAGAGAGAGAGAGAGAGAGAGAGAGAGAGAGAGAGAGAGAGAGAGAGAGAGAGAGAGAGAATTAAATTTGCTCTTAAATATAAGATTACAACGTTATACCGTTATACTACTTTATATATTTAACAATGCATTATAGCTCAAGTTAGATAACTTATCTCTATGGAACAATACTGTAGGTTATGAATTGTGTTTAAAACATAGAACCTGCTTCCTCTCACAGCTGTCTGGACTCAGGATTTATTTCAACTTAATCTAAAATCTTCAATTCATTGCTCTGGTAATCTTGGTACGTATAATTTACTCGTTTTATCTTTCCTGCATTGACAAGACTCTAATTTGTATTAAGCTTTAGATTACTTTATGTTGTAATTCATGGCATACCTTTATGTTAACGTTTAAATTGATATTCAAAGCTTTGTGTACATACTTGTAAGTTACATGTATTGTAAACATAACAAACTAATTAGTATTGTGTTATTTACACTTAAAAATTAATTACCTTCTTTCATAACTAGGGGATACAATGGAACCCTTAAAGGGCACCTACATAATCTATTTCTAAAAAACTCTATATTTCTAATTATAAAATACTATTTATCAACATGTGTACTAGCAACCTGTAGAAAAATTAAAATCTATTTGAATTGATGTGTCGGCATTATAAATAAATATCACTTACCATCTGTTATCATACATTTCCAATATTACAAATTATATCCCACATATATAAAATAGGGTTTTGAATGACAGTTCACACCCTTCTAGATCACGTCCCCCCCCCTCTTTTATAAATTACAACGTCGTTTACAATTTGAGACTGATACAATCACATATACCGTTCACAAACATTCGAATGAGTTTTACATACAAAATTGAAATTTTTCGTAATTAATACTACTTGAAAAACTGTTATCATGATACGACGAAAATTTCGTTTGATGTATTTTGCCAACCTTGACCATTATATAATTTAAAATAATTTTTGAAAAACTTGAATAATAAAAACATTTAATATAATAAATAAATATATTGACATGTATATTAAAATTAGGATATTTGACCCAACAATGATCATCAGCTAGAGTGAAAGAATATTTCTTATCATTTTTATTATGATGGCGGAGTGAAATATACTAATTTTAATATTATTATAATGTATTTAACAAACCTTTACGTTTAGATATCTTCTTAATCCATTTAACATACTACCTCCATTTTACCAATAAATCCACCCAACGAGGTCTTTTATACTATTATTTGAACCGAAATTGCATAAACCTTTAGTGTAAGTATTTCTTACAGTAGACGTAGTAATGAAAATGAATAACAGTATAGGTTCTTGTATTATGAACTATGAATAACAGTTTTCCAGAGAATTAAAACAATAATATTGTACTTTTATAGGCCTACACTAAGTCATACTGGAAATTATTCCATATTCAAGAGATACATTTAAGTCTTCTTGTCATCTTAATTTTTAATATATTGAAATATATTTTTATAAAATTAATAATCATTTAACATCTTGTAATAATGTGTTTTGCCATTATCTTTTTTATTAATATATTTTTACTTCAGGAAAACAATTTATATCTAAATATAAAAAATTGTATTATATTTCATTTCCTTAATGTTATATACACCAGGTGTTGTTGTTGTTTTTTTTCCTTCTTCTTTACTTTCATTTTAATTTATTAAAAAAGACTTAAATTTGTGGTTTGGTGAAAATGTTAACACACCCAATCGAACATTATATTGTTTAATATAAGTAACCCTCTCACACTCCCTCACTACTAACCCTTGCATCATCCAAATTAAAAATTTCAAATGACAACCTAACCCTTGTGATACCTTTATTAATGGACTTAAAAAAAATCAATGGAAAACTAATTCAATTTGACAATCGGTCCTCGAAATATTACACGATATTTAATTTATTCTTTTTGCTACTACGAAGAGCTCAAGCTCTTTTTGATTTTAAAAACGAAATTTGGAGGAAGAACATTCACGTTTTAACTATCACTGGTTTAATAATGATAAGTAAAGGAAGTTTATATTCGTTAAATTCAATTAAAAAGTGTTACTGTAATAACAACTTATGTGCCGATAGCTCAATGTAATAGAATTAATATTGTACAATTGTGTAATATTAATATACCTTTTCTTCTAAATGAATTATACTTTTAACAACACAGTACTATATTATAGAGTCCTATGTCTTTGATTAAATCTAGAAAACTTGTTCATACAAAAATGGTCTCTTTTTTTATAGAATAAAACTCACTCCAAAATTTACTTCCAGAAATTTTTTTTATGTAACTGCAGACATAAAGAATTTAAATTGCATACTAGTTGACTTTTCAGTTGGATTTTTTCTCCTGTCCTTATCCATATCCAATTTAAAACCTATAAATAGGTGGTCTTTGTTCATGACTGAATCTTCATCGTGTCAAATACTAAACTGGACAATACAAATTAACTGTCAGACAATCGTGACCATGGTTGAGACGAAACAGCTTCTTTTATGGTAAATAATATAATCAAACAGCCCCTACTTTGGACCAGATCTTTATAATCAATCTGCATAGATTTTGATCAGGAAAAAGTGAAATATTTGCAGAAAACGATAATTTATTTAGCCCTAAAATCCTTAAAAAACTCTATAGCGTAAAGTAATATCACATTGAATATAAAATAGTCAAAATCCAAAATATCAATTGAACAATTTGGGCAAATACAGATAACATATACAAACAACCAGATATACTACAACATTTTATAGTTTTGTGAACTTAGGTTATTGGTTTGAAACTCATATATATAATTTTTTTAATTTTCTTTGAAATTTAAAAAAAAATTGAAAATATAACTTTTATTAGTTCACAATATGTTCGTGTTTTTAACACATTTACTTATATGAAAAAAGTTGTGCAATTCTATAACGTATACGTTAAATGAAATCAACTATGTCACTATAACTCAATATTAAAACTCATGTGTTGAACTCTCCAGTTTTATAATGTAATCTATTAATAAAAGAGGAGAAAGAACTGACGCTTATTTTCCTTTACTCCACCCTCCAGTACACCCCCTAAGTTCCTGAATAGATCACGTGATGGTCATTTAACCAAGAGATAATGAAGTTACAAGTAGTGAATTATTACTGCATATTCTAAGGGAAAAATTGGACTGATGGAATATTAATGTTGTAGTTATATTACAGGCTTGACTTGACACTTATCATATTTTAATAACTCATGGACGTACTGGGTGTTATTAAACGTGCTTGGCAAAATAACAGCAAAAATCATTATTTTAATTTGTTATTTTTTTCCCAAATTATGAATTATAAAATAAGTAGGTATTAAAATTGTTCAATTTGTTTTCGATGCTTAAAACTATTTAAACCTTTTGAGCCACTAAAATTAGGCTGTAGAAATTACACGACCACACATCTGGATAAACTGCGGCTTTTATAGATTTGGTTTTAGATTAGTCAGAAAAAAGAAGAAACTCAGTATTTTCATAACTCTATTGAATGCCCTTAAACACATACTTTTCATCGCTACGTCTGATTTTTTTTTTTTGCTAGAAAACACAGCCCCGTCATTCTTTCTTAACTTCACTTCTGTTTTGTTTGTACAAATATAAATAAAACAATTCGTTTTTAATTTCTAAAACCTGTAGTAAGGATAGTATTATGGTAATATGGAAATTAACCCTAAGGAGAACAATTCTGTATTTTTGGAATGATGTCTATTTATACGTGTCTTTTAATTCTTGTTTTATTATCTCAGGACCTCGTGATCCGAATGATTTAATATTTAATGTTTGATTCAGAGTGAATGGCCTATTGAATGATTTTTAGTTACGACGAAATAATTCAAGGGTTTTGAGTGAAATAGATTTAATACGTATTGTCTCTAGTAAGGTCTGCTCGAATGACAAAATTTTTGTTAAGCTCTCCCTCCACTAAATACACCTTCATTACAGTTCTTAATGAATTATTTGGTGTGGACTCAGATCTTGAAATTATGAAATATTGTAATAAACATGTGAACGTATTTGAGTATTTAGTTCAAGCCTGACCTTATGGTTCTCCAAAATTTAACAAACTTAATAACAACATAAGACAGAAAAAACACTGTTCCCATTTCCATTACATTGGCAGCAGCATTTTTAATTGAAAACATAAAGCATTGTTTATAAAAGCTTAACGTTAATAATTCAAAATCAACATCATGAGCAAACTTTTCGGAGCTACAGAAATTCAAAGCAAACAATCTCCAAGAGCCCACTGCATTTATTTCCTTGTTTAACTATTTGTAACTTGTTTTAAATAATTTTAAAATTTTAATTATTGTTTAGCTATTATATCCGATTTACTGCAATTTATATAGTATATGTGTAAGTGAATTTTTGTGAGTTTTATTGTCAATTTTTTTTTCTACGAGGGTAGGTGAAAACCTGCAACAGGCACGAGGACTCCCATAAGACGCAATAGTGTGGGAGTCGTCCCACTAAAAACACCACCCTAATGTTGCAACTGAGCTTTTGACCCCCATCTATCAACTTTACTTTCATAAATAACGTCTTAGGTGTAGGGGTGGCTAATCCCAAAAACTAGTCATTCACTTTTCCTCACATCGACCACTGTTATCCGCACTACACTTGCGATAATAAGTCATGCGGTTTTACACTCTTCAGTCTTCTTAACATAGTTGGTATTTCCTCCAACATGCTAATAATTGCCGGGTTTTCGTGGCATTGAATTCATTTGGCATGTCCATGAGCATACCTGGTCACCATCTCACTGACCAACTCCACTTTGAAGTCTCTGTGGAGGAAGTCATTTCTAATGTACCATGGGGCATCAACTATTCCACCCTATTTTGAAAAGTCTGAATGATTTTCACATTTGTTTTTTTCGTACAACCCCAGAGATGAATGTCTTACGTCCACACTGGCTTGAGCACATGCTTGTACAAAAGTAACTTATTTTCAACTGAGAGCTGTAAGCTTCTCCCAA
Organism: Aphrophora alni; assembly: GCA_963513935.1. Lineage (NCBI taxonomy): Eukaryota > Metazoa > Arthropoda > Insecta > Hemiptera > Aphrophoridae > Aphrophora > Aphrophora alni. The sequence continues at coordinate 128,872,568 of OY740769.1, read as the reverse complement.
GTAACCAATACATGTTTCTATATTTTATATTTAGCTCCTTCTTTTTCTTTTTAACATGCTCCTTCCACCTAAGCTTAGCATCCAATGTTATGCCTAAATATTTTGCAGTATATGAATGTGGTACTAATTGCCCATTTATTTTTACTCTCACCGTTTCAAACTTTTGATTCGTTAAATTAATTGTCTACATGCGTAAGGGCTGAAAAATGAGTAAAAATTAATTTCAATGTCGCATATGCGAGGTAATTAATTTGGAAACTCAAAATTGCAGCAATTACACGTAAATTCAAGTGAGAAGTCTACGCCCTGTACTGGGAAGCGACTAGGATAGCTCAGTTGGTAGAGCATTGACGCGTAAAGCCAAAGGTCCTGGGTTCGATTCCCAGTCTAGGTCGTATATTTTTCACTTGAAATATTATTGTAAATTAGGAAACATATAATATTGTCTTAAATGAATTTATAGGTCACTTCGATTAAGCTTTCAAAATCCCACATGTGTTCTAGTTTGGATTCAATGGGTAATCTTTTAATGTAAGACTATCATTAACTCACTGGAAAGCTCTAGCTAAAGTTGAGATAACGCTAAGGTGAACACACCTAGTTTACAAAATGTTAATAAGTTCTCTAAATCAATTTTTACTTGTAAGAACGTGTCCTACAAAATATTCGATTGACGTAATATATTTATACATTTTTCTCATTCAATAAAATCGTTTATTCTATTGTTCACAAATCTTATCTTATTCTTTACTTCAACAAAGTTCCCTTCAATAATCGCTTTCATATTATTGCTTTCATAGACATCTAAATTACTAGTCACAAATTTTATTACAGATCCTACACCGTCTTTCTCTTTCTCTCTCTATTCTTACGCTATCGTAATTTCTTTCCAATAATATGTTTCCCAATTTTTCTTTAACTATTTCTCTACTGTGGTTGATGTATTTAAAATAATTTATTATTGCTCTAACATTGGTACCATTATCAGTTAAACATTTGGTTTTTCCCGTAGGCTGGCGTTACAACTAACAATTCTTATCAATATAATTTAATACATGATTATAATAAAATTCAATTCCAAAACAAGGTCATTTGAATTAAAATAATGAAAAACTTGTGATAGGAAGACTTCAGCTTGGCTAGTCGTAAATCAATCGGTATTAAATGTTTATTATTAAATCTCCAATGTTTTTTTTTTTGGAAATACATTTAACTTCTGCTGTGTCAGAATCGGACAAAGGTTGTTAAAACAACAAGATTGACTTAGAACAGAGTTCAAATTAGGATTAAGTTATTCATTCTGTTCTTAACACAATGTTTTGGTTTTATTTCCGCCGTTTCCTCTATTGGTATATTGAAAATACTTTCTCTTTATAGTACTTATTTTTTGTTTTACTTTTCTTTCCACATTTTTCACGGAAACTAATATTGGGATTTCGGGTAATGACTCTTTATTCATATTCATTTTGGTTTGAATGTCTTCCTTGATATTCTGATTTATTTCCGAAATATGTTCACATATTGTTTTCTCCTTGTGACTCTGTACATAATCATTAGTGTAATGGTGTTCTACAGCAATGTTCAAAACATTACTAGAGTTAATATGTCTATTTAGTACTTCAAAATGTGTTATTCTAGTCACAGAATGTTCACTATTATTGTATGTTTTACTTTCTTCGTAATATAATCATTCTTAAATTATACTTGATTATTTAAGAGTTTTGTGTGATTAATCAGTGTGAAATGGAATCATTCACATAATCCATTAGTAGGAGGCTGGGAATTTTTAATTAATTTATTATTAAATTCTGTTCCGTTGTCCCACACATTGAGTTTGCAGGGAAAAACCCATATAGTAGTGTGAAAAATTGGTCCTTTTCTAGCGAAATGCTATCTGTGTGGATTACCTGTAATAGTTTCACTGGTGTAGGAGTGAGATTCAAGTGCACTCTATCGTATTTTCTATTTAAACAAATGTGACAAAATTATTATAAAGTATGGAATGTGTCCTTTTATATTAGGCCGGTAATATTTTTGTTCACTTGTTCATACGTTTCTTGTATGCCACGATGATTGGTTATGATTACGTGGTAATTATTTATTATATCTTGAATTTCGTCCTCCTCAGTTATGTCTAGTAATTTAATATTACAATTTACTAACCACAGTTTATAGTTCTTAAAATGATTAGTTATGCATGTTACGAAATTCTAGTAAAAATAATTTTCAAAATAAATCTTATATTTAATAGTATATACTAGATATTCCTTTACAAATTAATTAGCGTAGTTTTAGAGATTATTTTCTGAAATTTCAATAATTAGTCTCACTTTATAACCTCCAAATAATTTTATTATTTTTACCTTTTTTGGCTGATAATTCAACCAGCGATAAACAGATTATATTTTTCCCGAGGTTCACAGGTTCGTCAGAAATTCGTATTTCAACTAATGTGATTCCTTCAAAAATGGAGTGAACAGTCTGGTCGATTGATTCATTAATCTCTTCACGATTGACGGTGTTGTTTTCTTCTTCCGCATCAAGATTCACTATGATGGACTGGCTATCATCCAGTTCCGGGAAATGAAATCAAGTTCATTCAGATGCTGTCTTCTGAATTTCCTCGCGCAAAATATTTTGAGAATCTGTCGAATTTGTTTCGTTTACTCTCAATTGAATCGTCGATAATGAGCCACGTTCTAGTTAAATTTCTTTTATTATTTTTTTTTTTTTTTTTGTATTTCGTTGTTATATTGTTCTAGCTTTAACAAACATCTTAAAAGTTTTGAATTGGGTTCCTTAACCAAAAACAATCATTGTAAAGGTTTACGGCATGAATATTTTTTTTTATTTTCATCCAAATAAATAAGGTAGGAAATGTTTTGTTGATTGTAAGTAGTTATTTTTCAATTGCAGAGTAGTTAAGCTCACTGTCATTTTCACTTCATAAGCTATGGAAAGGTACTTTTAAATGTTTTCCTGACCTAAAATTGCACCGATTGAAAAATTAAAGCGTCAATGGTTAGTAAGAATTCTTTTTCCAAACCAAAGTATTGCAATCATGCCTCATTATTGAATATGTTTCTGCGTGTTACAAAACCGTCTATATTGTCGAGGTTTAATGTTAATTTTGAAATTATTCTTCAATTAGTAAACAGTTATTTTTATTTTTTTATTTTTTAATAAATTTTGTTTAAAACACAAGTAGTCCTAAAAATCGTTTTATTTCTGTGGTAGTTTTGGAATTGAGCAATTTTTTTATTACTTTTATTTTTTAGGACATAGCTTAAATAAGCAACTTCCTTCCTTAAAAATATGTCTTATCTAACTGTATCTTAAAAATATGTGGTCCAATCTTTGAAACAGTTTCTTTTAACTTATATACGTGCTCTTGTAAACTGGTCGAGTAGATTATAATATCGTCAAGATAAACTAGACAAGTGTCATTCTGTATTCCTTTTAATATTTTGTTCATTGCTCGTTGAAACGTAGGCGTGGTGTTATTTAGTCTGAATGATATTCTTAGAAACACATAATGGCCTATTTCCGATAAGTAAGTTTTATCAATGCTATAGGGATGTAACTCTGTAAAATATTGAGATCCCTCCAATGTATCTAAGTTATCGATTATGTTGGGAAGTCGAAATTTATCATCAATAGTTTATTGTGTTTAGTCCCCTAAAATCAATTACTAGCTTAAACGATTGTCGGTTTGATGCGTCTGCTTTATGGGGGAACGATCCTTACGGTTGAATTCCATGCTGTTTGTGAGGGTTGAATGATTTTTCGATCGATTATTTTCTAAATTTGCTAATCTTCTTCCTTTATATATATATATATATATATATATATATATATATATATATATATTTCTGGGCTTTGATAGTTATATCTGATGACAGGTATTTCGTCCGTTGTCCTAATCATGTGCTTTATTTGGTTAGTAAACGTAAGATTATTAGTTTATTAGTAAAATATTGCAGAAATTCTGAAATAAATTTTCGTATTTCCTATGTTTCTTCAGGGTTCATCTGCTATAAGTTTTGTTGCGTCTAAATTATTATTTTTATGCTTTAACATTTTGAAATTTGTAGAATTTATTTGATATTTGATGTGTTTATTTTAAAGATTTTTTTAAATCACTTACCACTTCTTTATAAATGATGTTACATTAATTATTGTAATATAAATTATCTTCTTTAAAAAAAAAAAAAAAAAAAAAAAAAAAAAAAAAAAAAAAAAAAAAAAAAAAGGTGATTTTAATGCAAATTGGCCTTTTTGCCATATAATTTTTTTTAAAGCCATAAATTATAAAAGCTCGGTAAGTGAGTATTTAATTCCTCATTTTGTCTAACTTACTAATTTATTCACAGCAATTTTCTTGTTCGTGTGATTGTAATGAGTTTTAATTAATGTAACTCTACCAACAAATTGATTTTAATTGTGACTCGTATTTGAGGTCAGTCCATAGGAACTCTGTTAATTAATTTGGCTAGCATCCAATACTTGTTCAATTGCCTTAAGATCTTTCATGTAATACTTGTGTTACAACGAATTTCACTTTGTATTAAGAACACTATAAATGTAAATTAAATATGTTAATGCACCCTATATGTTTTTTTTTAATTATTCACTTTAAACCAATCCTACATTAAAAAACTTCAATTTTTTTAATTAACTATTTATTCCTTTTTTTATATTTATCTCTTGAACCGATTTCGAAATGAAGGTCGAAGATAGCCGTTTATAGATAATTTTATACTTTTAGGCGATAACTCCTGATAACACTTTGGGATATAATATGACGACAAAGATTTCAATTTCTTAGACATAATATTTGTGTATGAGTAAATTAAAAGAGTTGAACAAAGTTTGTGTTATATCAACGGTCTGCTTGCCCTAGAACATTGAATTGGCTTGGTTGTTTGTAAAAATATGTAAACCTTATTTTTATTTTTTAAAGGTGTTTTAATTCTTTTCCGTCAATTAAAAGTATACATAAACGTACATTCCTTTATGTTTGAATTTACCACATGGTACCTTTGAATTTTGATACTTTTATATCTGTCGTTAATTTTTTTTTTATTCTTAATTGATTTATAAAGGAAGTTATCAATAAGTAATCACGTCAAAATGTTCTGCCGTACAGAGAGACGAAGACATGAAATGTAAAAGTATTGGATGAATAAACCATCGACCAATATTATCTTTTATGTAGATGTTACAGTTTCAAAGATATCCACAGTTTCAATGGCAACATGCTTCCCAGTCATCTGATTAGAAAAATTTGTGTGCATGTCCAAAATTATTATCTCCAGTAACAAATTATTTGTGGCCATATTGTACTTTATTAAGTCTGTTGGAACGTAGTTCAGTTGTTTCAGACATTTTGATTTGGACTTGGTTGGACAATAAAACTTAACCCATTTAATCACATACCGTTAAATCCATTTCATACTTAGGAATTGGTTCATGTTCCATATTACAGTTCACAAACAGGTTTAATTAAATCCAATTACTCATTTTTTTCTATACGTTAAATCTTTTTTTTTTTTTTTTTTGTCTCAAAATTCAATTGTCATCAAATCCGTTAAATTAGAATTAACAAATAAATAAATGTAAAATATAACAAAGTGCAAGGTGTTTAACAAAGAAGTAGTACGTTAATTTTACAAGCACTTGTAATTCATATTTACTAAGGAAAATTTTTAAAAAAAATAAATTTCAGTGTTTTGTAATAATAAAATAGTTCTGTTTATGGATTTGTGACAAGTACTTGTCAGTCAATATAAGACTAGGCTGACAATGTTTCAATAATATATTCCCTGTAAATTAACATCATAGCAGAGAAATAAATTAACACAGTGGTGGCAAATGTGAGCAAAGACAATTATATAAATAGTCGAAGTCAGTGTGGACGTGGCAGAAGGGGGAGGTGGAGGAGGATAAATAAAATATAAGTTGTTGCCAGAACATTAAGACAACTATTTAAGATTTAAATATTTTTCTGAAAGTTGTTAAGATTAATCTTATTTATTGTTTTATATTATATTGTTTTACAATAAAATTACATTCAACTCTGCTCTTGATATACTAAATGAGGAACGTATTGTAATGATGCTGAAATTTATAAGCACTGATTTTGTTTCAAGCACCTGAAAACAATTTAGTATTTTTCTTCTGTTTTTCATTTCAACTGTCTGTGACATATTTTGTCAAGCGTTATCTCAAGAACGAGTGATCCGATGTCAATATATTTTACATAGTATAATTACATATTTAACAAATTCTTTTTCGTCATACTGTTTCAAAAAAGCTGTTTTCAATACGTGTATTGATTGAGGATCTAAAGTTGTTGTTTTTAGTCCTAGGACCTGAAAACATCAGCTGAGGTCGAAGTCATCAGCTGTTACTTCGTTTATACGAATTAATAAACGATTATAAACCATCTATAAAAACAACCAATACTCACGATTGTAAATAACCGTTAAAACAGCTGTTACAATCGATTTGAAAGCAAATAGGATATAACATTTTAGTTTTTGTGAAATTGTTTTCTTATATTATTTTCAGTATAACAAAAAATATAGTTCATTAATTGGACCAAAAGAAGCTTTCGATCCTCGCTCATTTTTAAGTTAAACTTGAGCTTGTATCGAAAAGCTTCACTTTTGGTCCTAGTAATGAAATATACTATTAAGTAGTGAAAATAGAAGGAAGTTAAAAATGGATTGCGATACCATGTCTGATTATTGTTTACACCAAGTGACAGTTACAGGTTGGTGTTATGGTAGGCGTCATACGAATTTATAGTTTTGAGTCGAAATCGCTTCATTGGTTGAACATCACAAATTTAAAATAATTGTATACATTTTTGATTAGTTTGTAAAACTATGTTTATATATTTTTTAGTTTTGAGTTCGAATTTGACGTTCTTTTGTATGTGTTCTTGTAATTTTATGTCACATATTGTGATATGGACAAATTGTTTAATAAATGCAAATAATCATAACACATATATACACATAACAAATAAATGTGCCTTAAAGTTCTTAAATGCTTCTTTTTTCTTTTTTTTTTATGTATCATTTATATTGCTAATCGTGATATTTATAAAAAGCTTGCATTAAATAATCATTCCTGATTTAATAAATTCAAACTTTTCATGTGTCAATGTAAATTGTACAGTACGGTATGCACTCCATTGTACTGGACAGTTGTATTATGTAAGTTCTTTCTACCAAAATGTCCCGAACAGCTTTGTTGGTTTTCTGTAAAAAACAAAATCATTAAAATTATTTACACAAATAGCATCTAAATTGTTATATTTAAATAATCTACATAGGCTGTATAACTAAAGGCAAAATCAGTCCATCACTGAAGTAATTAAGTCTTATTTCTTAATTGTACCCTTAGTATTTCAAATATTTCAATGTCTTATGTAATTAAATGGTTAAATGCTTTAAAATTAAATGGAGACTGAGAGTAGCTATTTAAAAAATATATAACTTTTTATCATTCATTGTCGAACTAATTGTGCATTAACATTATTATGAGTGTTAAAAAGCGAATTCTAAATTTTGTAATTTATCTGTTTCATTTCAATTTTTTTTTAATATATATATATATATGAGTGAATCCTTATGGGAAACCACATTTATGTACAAAAAGAATCTTTTCTACTAATGTCCAAGCTAGATCAGTCAACAGCGTGACTTTTACTAAATTACAATAATAATTCGAATTTGCCCCTAACCACAATCACTAGAAACTTAATAAAACACAATTATCTGATTAATTGTTCTTTATTAATTATTTCCACTTAATGCCCTGATGTACATTTCGATAACATGGTTATCATCATCGGAGGGTCATGCTTATAAACTAAATCTAACCTTACATATCTACTAATGAAATAAAATTAAACCTAAAACTATGATAACCTGAGTGCAAGATAATTGTGCTTTATTAAGTTTCTAGTGATTGTGGTTAGGAGCAAATTCGAATTATTATTGTGAATTTCACCACAGTGCTCAACAAGATTGTATTTTACTAAATTAGTAGAATTACACTGTCTATACACTCAATTATATCATGTAAGGCACGTAAAATACACTATCCCTTCCTAAATATAACAATTATCACCAAATCTGATATCTGCAATAAAGGTTGTAATGCTCAATAATAATATTACATCAAAGTAATATATTTCCAGAGTATTAGTTCATATATTTTCTTCCAAGAGATTCCGGCGTTCCTGCACACACTAACTTACAGTGTGAAGCTTTTTATTCAGTGGAAGATTATCTGTTATCATGAAAATGTTGTATTTTTGTAAAAAATAGTAATACGAACTATAAGTGTAAAAAGCCTAAATATTAAATCTTAACGTAAAATAATTTTATTGTGAAAATGTGCATAAATAAAATTTTCCGGAATGGATTTATTGTGTGATAACTATATTATTTAATTTTTTCCACCTATCAAAACACAAAACATGACATATTAAAGCATTGCATATTAAATAAACTTACTGCTTTTTACAGGCTTTATAAAATATAAATAGAAACAGTCAGCAGGATATATTATTTCAGCACACAATATGTTTTTCTTTAGGGGCTTGTGATTTCCCTGTGGAAAACTTTGTTAATTCAGCCTTTGTTCATGCTTTTGGGATGAGTAACAACAAGGGATTTGTTTACGTTTTTACCTAAATATTTAATTATTATCACTGCATCACGTTTCACAAGGACACAGATTCACATGACTTTCATGAATAGTCATAATCATAGCTGCTATTGCTTAAATCTTATTTTTTTTATTTTAATTTATTAAATAAGTTTCGGTTAATCAATTTTCTTGACGATAATAGACTGTCTACAATATTTTATCTCAAATTAGCAGAACTCTGAAAGATAACTCAATATATTCTAAATTGAGGCCGGTGAAGGGATTTAAGGAATTACTAACGATGAAAATAATCAATTACATCATTTATTTCAAAAACGTAATGTTCAATGATTCAAAAGATTAGCGGCATAATATATAAATGTATGTATAAATCAAACAAATACCTCAAAATGTATTTCGGTGCATAACAGGTTGATAATTAGATAGCATTCGGTAGTAACTTTGTCATAAAAACTCCTGCAATAGTTACATTTTGAATAGAAATCGACTAAAGGAGAAACTACGTTTATATTAAACAACACTTTATACTTTCCCTTAAGTCTGTAAGGTTTTGGTGGTCCTCCAGATTCGATTTCTCGAATCAATATCGCTTGGCTGTGTTAGGATTTATCTAAATAAGTGCAGAGACAAAAATTAAGTGATTCAAAAACTCTTTAAATATTATCGAAACATAATTAAACATTTAGAATATTTAGATGTATATTTTAAATTTTTATTTCTAGGTTAAGACTATGATAGAAGACTATACAATATTAGTATATAGTCTTCCCAATATTTACCTTTATAATTTTATTTTTTCTAATTTATTACTTAATTAACTAAATGCACAATTTAAATTACTCACTATACATAATAATTATTTTGATTTAATTTAAGAAATATTTTTGGTTCCCTCAAAATAGCTTAGTTGGGTATCATGAGATCCTTTTATCAGCTTATTTATGATGAAGAAGATTTTCCTTAATATTTAAATCAAAACACTTTTCACAATTTCTTAATACTACATTTATTTTAATGGTTCTAGATTAGATTTGATTTTAGATTTATTATTATTTTGAACTGTCAATTTATATTTGATTAATTAGTTATGCTGTGGTTTTGTATTATTTATTTTAATTCTGGGTTAATTTTTAAATTTGTATTAATTTTTTATTTATATGATATTTCTTACATATTTTGTATATATATATATATTAAACTACTTACAGATTTATTTGGCTATCAAACCGTCGCACTAAAGATTCACTTCTCACACAATGCGCTTTTATTTATTTATTTATTTTTATTGATTTCTCACTTGACACTTAACACTTGAATTTTATAATGATTTTTATGGCTTTACTTGCCTTTTGAAACACGCTTGGACTTATTAACTTATTTAAATTATTTTCACATTCTGCTCTGGGCCATTACTACGTCTAACTTGCATGGTCATAGTTTTTAGACTGTCTTAAGAAAACGCAACTCTCCCACTTTTTTCATTCACGCGGTTAAATTTTTCAATTTAGCATTGTACTTCCTTTGAATTTCATTGGTTATTTATTCGCGGGAGTTCATTCCAGAGGCCAATTCTCAGGGTTTTATGTGTAGCTTGCTAATATTATTTTCTCTTGGGAAACTTAAGTTGAACAACCGTTCTGCCTTTACACGTGCAAGTTGTAACTTGAGACTGTTCTGCAGATGTGTAATTATCTTTATACTATCAGAGATCAATATTTTTTAATATATCTCTGACAAGTCTCAAATAAAAAACGAATATTAAAAAAGTAGAATAAAAAAAAAGTTTCCTTAAGTAATAACTACGTAGTCATAATATATTTTACAGATAAGTTCAAGTGAATTTATATTTTCAATACACTAGTAAAAATGTAAGCTTATTATTCCAGAGCAGGCAGCAGGACGGTTTTTATTCAATACAATTACCAAAAAACACTCTGCCATACAATTCAAGAATTTATTGCTTTATTCAATTTATTTTCATGAACTATATATATTTCTGAAAACAACAGCTCAGAATAAAATATTTTATATTAAATTTTTCTAAAGTCCATTAGTTGCAGTATTAACATTCTTATATTATGTATTCGTTTATATTCTACTATAGGATATTATTTTTAATTTTTAATAAGATAATATATAAATTTATGAAATAAATTTTTTTTGTAGTACACTTAAAGGAACGACGAGAAATCTTTCTATTTTTGTTCATTTTTTAAAAAATCTTACGATAATATTGATTATAATCATAAGGAGTGTGTTATTCTGCAAATAGACAAATTGGTATTATTTCTTTTTTAATGAGAAAGAATCGTATTGTTTAAACAATATATTTAGGTCAAGTATCCAAGGAACAATGTGACGTTGTTTACAATAAGTAAAACAAGGATTCCCCGAACCACAAAACTCGTAATGCATTATGGTAAAATTGACAACGTTTAACTATTTGTAGGCTACTTGTATTAAAAATCAAGAAGAATCTTGCCTAAAAACCCTCCACTTTTATTTAAAAATAAATCTAAATTTTAAGGTGTTTGAAGAACTCTTCTATAAAAGTGACTCAAAAGTTGCAGTTTACCATTATTTTTCAAATTATTTAATAAGATAAAACAATACTCTCTAATTGCTGTTCTTATGAACATATTCGGTGATAAGATCCAATATTTATAACTTTCATTAAAAAATATATTTGTAGACTAATCAGGTACTTAATATTTTTAAATTCATACCATATTCTATAAAGGAATGAAAAATAATAGTTTTTACATTATAACAACTGCATAATATTTCGAGCTAAATATAGATATGAAAAGATCGATTCAGGAATTTAATCTGTTTTCAACCTATCTACAGTGTAACAATAAAGTGATTCACATTGACTAGAGTGTTATAAAATAATTGTAAATTTTAATAAACACTATTTTCTATTCAAGTTCGGAACAAATCGTAGATAGAATAAATAATGACTTTTAGACGAACTTTGTTTCATTTTGTTGTCTAAAGCGGAAACGCAAGGTATTAAGCATCTTCTATAATTAATTAATTTACACTCTGTATACAAAATTGTTTGTTACAACTAGCACCCTGAGGGCATACGTACAAATATTGTGTATATAGTTTATATTAGGAGTAGCTCTAGTTCCCGACACAAAAGGAACCACAATACTTGTGTTTTGTGGATTAGATTTGGATGTTTTATTTATCATTACTTTTCCCAAGCGTAATATTTAATAACTTGGTGTTATATTTCGTCCCTGTTGACAATCCTCCTACAAATACAATTTCATTATACAATTTCATGATAATAGATAAAAAAGTTATAAATAAGTGAAAAATTTATTTTAAAATCAGTAGTGAAAAGTTATGATTGTTTTGAATTAAATTATATAATATAAGATTTGTAACCAGCTTTCATCTTCTTATGTGGCAGTTTAGTCAAATAGATAATACTTATAACACTTTAATTCACAAAGAGGTTTATCTCATATTTGCAGACCTCATCCGTACAGTTTAATATATTAGATTATATGTGACCAAATTTAATACTTTGTTGTGATTTTTAACTTTTATTAAACCTGAATTAATATAATGATCGAACAACCCTCTATAAGAATCTGTTTTCAAATAAGGTCTGAATTTAGTGGTATGTACGTTTTGAGTTATAATGAAATATATTTAAATTTCGTAATATCAGTCCACCAGTTAAAACTGAATGACACTGTATGACACAGTCAACCGACTAGTGTAATTTTCGTAACGATGTTTTTTTTTGCCCAGGAGGCACAAAACAATGGTTTTCACTCATTATTAACCCAGTTTTTCTATTATACATCTCATACGTCTATCGGTATATTCTCGATCCTAGTGTTGCAAAAATAAAGAAAAATTTACTTAATGTCCAAATTAACGTAATTAGTTTGGTTTGTATAAGAGTGTGAGAATGTTTCGTATAAGTTGACCATTAATAACCAACATTGAACAATTACCGCACGAAATGCTTCAAATAAGCAAGTAGTTACAAAACAGTTATGAATCCAATTTACTAGGCCATCATCAAAGTTTATAAAATGGTCCGGACGAAGCTTCTACATTAACATATAAATTGATCAAATATAAAAAAAGAATTCTTCTCAAAACATTAACATTTTATTAAATAAAGTTTTCATTTCAAGAATTAAGTAATAAATTATAGATTAACATTCACGCATCCACATTTATATGAGTATTTATTTTAAACTTGCACTACGCAGCCTACGCAGCATGGAGAAATTCTTATTTTTGGTATTTATTTATTCTACATCACAAACAAGAATTATTTTTATTGTTCTATTTAAAAACACATTTACTCGATTTTAAATTACAATAATAAAATATAGTACTTTAAACTAAAAGTTCCCTCTAATTACAAAAAAATATTATTTTACAGATTTAAACTTTTATACCCGGCTGGAGTAGCCTAATATTCACCTTAACATACAGTAGTTGAATTTAACATTATACTAGTTATACTTTATACATACAGTACATTGATCTTACACACAGAGAAAAAGAATAAAGGTAAATGAGATATATTTTTTTTATTGTTTGTAACTCCACTACACTCTATATTTTGCAAAACACAACTCGTTGTAGTATACAAAGACGTTGTTAGTATTGGACGTGTGTTTGATAGTGTCTGGGTTATAAAGTCCATGATGTGGAAGAAACGTAATTTGAAATACATCACGTTTAAACGGAAATATAAAATACAAATTAGAGTTCATGTCGCGATTGAATAAGAATGAATCCTTTTTTTAAAATTTCTATATTTAAAATTATACAACGGTACCCTAATACTAGTGGAAGGTTGCAGGAAAATAAGAATAAAGTTATCTGTTTTATATGAAATCAGTTTATATATATATATATATATATATATATATATATATATATATATATATGTATAATAAAAGTAAGGTATTACAGAGGAGATTATATTTTATCTAAAAAATAATAAAAATGAAATTCTGAAGAGCAAGTTACATTTTAATTTATTTTCCTTTTTAATAAAAAAAATAAATAATCAACAAAACGCAAATTTTACAACAGAAATGGATAAAATGATTAAATAACATTTTTATTATAAACTTAAGTCGTCTGGTTATGCCTCTCAAAACTCTATTTAAAAGTTTAGATGCTTAAAACTAGAATTTTTTTAAAGACTAATTAGAGGTTATTTACTCAAAATAGTTCAAACACAATTTTAAATCCCTTGAATTACATTTAACACTTTATATGTGTTATCTATAGCAACGAAATTCAGATTTACATTTTATAGAATTCCGATCAATTATTTTACACTCGTGTTTGGCGTAATATAACCTGAACATGTTTTTTTTTTTTTTAATCACCAAATCTTGTATAGTATATTGATACACGCAATTTCATATGTATATGTATGTAAATCTAAATATTTCCTCGATTAGTGGAAAAAGTGTGTTGTTTTATTTCTGTAAAATTGAAATTATAACATTTCATTAATTTTTGAATGTCAGTCCTGTTTTGTTAAATATAATTATGTAGTCTTCGCAGCTAAGAGAAAGTATTATTCACATGCTTTGTTCGTGATTTTATGTCTATGGACTCAGTTCATGAGTAAAAAAAAAATACAGATGGACATGAGAAACTGTTAAGTTTCGTTGGTTAGATTGTTGTTCAGAACGTTAGAAAACCTTATTATTTGCACAACTTATCGGATGTTTTAATTCTCTAACAGCAGTTAATGGAGTAATAGAGTATTAAAAAACTATAATTATCTAAAGGACCGGCACGTGTTTACTCACTCCACAACAACATTTCACAGATTCATAACAACCTAATTAAACAGAAGAGGTTTATTAATACCTTTACACCACTTCCTTGCTGCTAGGCAACCTCAATGTCAAAATTCTGTGTATTTTTTTTATAACTAATTATACACGTGAAATAATCGTCAGTAACCATGACAACAATTATAATTGAAGTTTGGAAAGTACAATTTTCAAACGGTGAATAACTTTTAAATATGAAGTGATATTTTTTCACTGTTCAAACAGTACAAAAGTTGAATATTTGGACTCTTTCTTATTCTTGTGTTTAGTTATGTAAGTGGAACGAATTGGTATAATATATTTTAATAATTTTTGTCTACACAATTTGTAAAGCTGGAAAATAATTTGCTTTAAAATTTGTATAAGTTACTATTAATACCATCCATATAATTGCAATTAAGTTGCCTGAGATAAAAGATATGATCATTTTAATTACAATAAAATGCACATTGTGACATCACACATGTAAATTAGATAAAGTTACGGTAGACGAAATACGTTCAAGATGGTGTTTGGCGTTTGTCTGTCACAATTAGAAATAAACAGTATTTTCCTTAATTCAACTCAAGGTTACACAATAATAATAATATCAGTTAATGCATACGTAAAGGCTGCAAACCTAGTATACAAATTAGTTTCAATGTCGTTTGTAACGAGATAATTAATCTGTTATAACTCAAAAATTGCAGCAAAAACAAAGTCAAGTGAGATGTGGACGCTCTAAGCTGGCGAGATAGAGTATTGACGCGTAAGGCTAAAGGTCCTGGATTCAATTACCAGTCTAGGTCATAGGTGTATATTTTTCACTTGAGATAATTATTAGTGATTAGATAATATTGCAGAATAAATATAATAACACATACAATTTGTACAATCAAATCCTTTCTTCATTTGCCATTTTACTTTTACCGGATAAGTTCCTAAATATTAGTAAAAGTGGATTACAACAACACACCCAATGTGTCGTTCAAAAACGCATTTTTATAAATTGTTACTATACGGAGTGGACGGAAAGTGACGCTCACCCCCATAAATATTTTCACAAGAGCTGAACTTGTCTCTAAAGATAGTGATATTTTTTGTTCTAAAAGACATTGTCTTTTCAGGTGGGATAAAATTTATTTAACTGTTTAACAAAAAACTCATATGAAAAAGACTGGTTTTTTTAACGGTCGTCAAAGATAAATAAAATTCACAAAAAAAAAACCCGGACACGCACGAATTGTCTTAAGTTTCACGAAGACCGACAACATTTCGCTTATTCAAACAACCGTTTATATATATATATTCTCCAACGGTAAACCTTTTCTTGGTTAAGTTGAATGATGTTTTCGGACCCCACTTTTTTTTGGGACGCCGATTTATTCAACGGTTTTTCGTTTGAGAATAAGTTATTTCCACCTACTGGAAGTTTTATAGGCAATCTCGTTTTGTTTGGCCTAGGTGAAATAACTATGTGTCGAATATTCAGTTTTCTGAATATCCTGACTAAAAAAAAAACTTCTACGTTATACTTCCAGTACTTTATATTTGATTCTAGCTCAGTTAGGACACAAGTGAATGATTTTACTTTTTGTAAACCTCTGAGTAGTGAGTACACTGAAACTAACCTTGTAAATTGTTTATTTGTGCTTGCAAATATTTTATGAAATTTCACTGTATCAATTCTTAATCTATAACTCATAAACTATTGGGATATTTGAATACTAGGTGTTTTTTGTAAATAATAAATTTTTTATAAAGCAAATAAAATTTTAATAATTCTTTTTTTTTTTTTTATTTCAAACATAAAATAAAACTTTTTGGATTTTATTTTCTCCAACAAATACAAAATAATAACTTTCCTTTCAATTTAATAATAATTTCTTAAACTACAAGGCAGAACAAATTATTTACCTAACTATAATTTATTCTAATATTTTATACCCAATTTGATTTAATTTATATTTTAATAAAAGATTTAATTCGAATTTACGATTTAATGAATTTAATTTTTAATTAATAATACAAATATTTTATCTAATCTAACATCCTAAGTAACCCAGTATTTTAAAATAAATTTATTTGAATTTATTTCAGGCAAATTTAATCAGGGACTAACGTATTTACGTTTCTACCGACCTTTTCACAACTGTCCAGGCGTCGCGACGTTTGATATGAAGTCCGCGAGCGTTGTTTAGCGATGGCAGGCTACAGATGCTCTGCGTCCTGGTTAAGTTGTCTCGTTGATGAAGGTTGATCCCCGTAGGGTTGTCTAGAAGAATGTTGGATGAATTTTTAAAGATGGTTGTGGTGATGTCGTGTCTGAAGTCCCGGTTCGGCTATTCTCTCGACGTTAAAGTTGCATGTCCAAGTGGTCGCCTGGTGATGTCCTGGATCAACGGGACCTGTGAGAAACTCGATGTTAAATCTATTTTGGAAATATACTTAGTGCGTCTCCCCTTCCTCAAAATGTCTTCTATAGGTGGCGCACTCTCATAATCCGGGGTTATAATTTTATTTAACTTTCTAGCATCCATGCACAACCTAATGGATCCATCCGGCTTTACAACTGTAACCATTGGATTAATGTAAGGTGTCCGCGATCTTTCTATTATGTTATTTTCTAACATCTGCTGTATTTCCTGCCTCACAAGCTTTCGATGATTCATCGGGATTGGATAGTTACGATTCACAAATGTGTCCGTTGTAGGAACCTTTAATTCATGAACATAATTTTTACAAAGTCCCGGCAATTCAGAAAAAATTGATTTATATTTATTAATTAATTCCTGTAGTAGGCCTTCTTGTTGTTCCGTTAGTATAGTACTGTGACTATACTCCTTTGTTAAAGTTATTTGATTACAGCGTTTAGTTGGAACGGCCCTTTGCCCTTTTGCTAGAGTCGCTATCTTCACTCCTTGTCTAAGTCCACACAGCTGACTTCCAATTTGGCCTACTTTCTCTTTGTACCGTACATGTTTCCTACTTAATTTAGTTTTATTTACAACAGAAATATCAGTGTTTTTAAATCTGACTTTAGACATTTTTCCACGCACTTTTGACAGTTGATTGTAGTCACGCGTGTCTGTTCCTCCTACAGATAATAATTCTTCTTGTGAATGTTTATTATTATACTTTTTATTGTTAATCGAGTGGTCGGAATATTTACAGTGTAGTGCAGTGCTTGACTTTGCCTGATTTGGTTTACAACGCTTATTTGGATATTTACAGTTTCGGCTACTTTGGCTGCGTCGCGACGCGTAGTTGGTAACTGGATATTTTTCACCACTATACCTAACTTTAATTGGTACATTAATCTTTTTTAATGCCCTATTACGCGAAATTTCGTCCTTGGCTTCTTTAGATAGCATCTTAGGTACTATTAAATTTTTGGATTTTTGCCCCTTCCTTCGTTGAACAGATAACCCCTTCGGTATCATTTGATCCAACCCTTCTTCGTTTTGTATCCTAACCTTATCAATATTCCTAGCTGTTGTGTCCGGCTTCCTGTCTTGACTCATGCTACAATTCCCTTCCATTACATCGTTGATGCCCGTTTTTTCTGTTTCCGGTACATTAACGATTTTTGCTTTGTTTACTAATTCATTTATGCTAATTTCATTTTCATTTAACTTATTGGTTTGGAGTTTAGTATTTATCGCCTCGATTTTGTCGGATTTAATTACCTCCGATTTAATTAAATTTATTGATTTATTGTTTTTATAGTATCGGGAATTAATATTAAAACATTTTCCCTTTAAACGTGTTATTGCAACTTTTTTGTCAATAAACGGGATTTTAATATTATCCTGACCTATTTTAAACATTGCAAATTTTTCTTGCATGTTTATTTTGGCTTGTAAATTATATAAAAGGTCACATCCCATAATTATCCTAGATTTTAGACCTTTTACTACCAAAAATTGTAGATCTACGCATTTATCTAACAGTTTAATTTCAATTAGGACTTGCTTGTTAATTTTTTGCACCTTCCCTTTTATTGCCCCAATTATTTCTAGGCACGCTACCGGTAGTTCTAAGATTTTGACATTTTCCGATTTTAATTGATCGAGGTAATCCTGTTGTATAACGCTTACTTCAGCTCCTGTGTCAATCTCAAGGTAACCGGTACTTGTTCCAAGTTCGACTGGAATCGCGGGTATTTCTTCTATGGGTTTTTCAGTTATAATTTGCTCGTCCTTATTATCTAGCAAGTCTTCTCTAATATTGACATTTAAACTACCTAATTGTTTAGGTTGATATTCGCGCTCCTTTTCGACGACTTTTTCGCCTACTTCAGGTTCGATCCTACTACAAGGAGTAACTTTTTTATTTCCTAACTTTTTGGTATTTACCTGCACTTTAACTTTTTTAACTTTAATCTTTTGTTTTATTGTTTTTTCTACAGCCCTGTCATTCCGAAAACATCCATCCTTTGGCAGAACCTCACTTATTAGTTTTTTTTCTGCTGGTTAGGATTTGAGTTGAAAGGACATGGTTTATTGGAACTTGGGTGATTAGAGTTATTCGGGTTTTGAGCATAGGATCTTTGGATAGGGGGGTTATTTCTAGGTGTGAAATTTTGCCTATTTTGCGTGTCTTGAGCGTCCTGGGGTCTGCCTCGCCGATTTTCCTCTATCATATCGACATTGTTTAAAAAGTTTATCGCATCTTGAATCGTTTCACTAGGCTTACCTATGCTTGCTACCCTAATTTGTTCGCTAAAGTGTTGCATTACTGTGAATACTAGGAAACCTTCAGATAAGGGGGGATCTAAATCTCTAGCTTTATTTACTACCATACAGAAATATTCTGTTCTACTAGCATTCCCCTTCTCTACATACTTATTGTTTTCGATATAATTTCTGATCGCTTTTTGTTTTTGTAGCGACCAGTAATTATTTAAAAATGCTTCCTTAAATTCGGCATACTTCATCTCTTCGCGGTTTGTTATGTTAAACCATTCGAGTGCATAACCTTTAAGATGGCGTCTAATGAATTTAATCTTCTCCCTATCTTCTAAATAGGGATTCAACTCGTCCATTAACTCTTCTATGTCCCTTAAAAATTGTTTAGGCCTTTCTTTACTGTTTCCCCAAAATTCAATTTTAGTTGCTTCGCTCTCATAACGCGGCATCATTATTCCTACACTCCTACTACCACCTCCCTGACTCAACACGTCTCCTATTTTCTTTTCGACGCGTTGCACCCGACTTTCTATTGTTCTGAAGCCCTCATCTACTGTGTTCTTCATTGTGCTCGTCGTTTCTTCCAGAAAATGGATCGTTCCTTCAATTTTCCCAAATTTCTCTTCCACCTTGGTATGTTGTTCCTTACACCTCACGCTTTCTTTCTCCAGGCTTCGTTCCAGGTCTCCCAGCTTTCCAGAGATTAAGTGGTATAATTCTTTTTGTTCCTTCTCTCGCTGTAACCTTCCTGCCTCCTTTTCTTCTCGGATTTTTTCATCCTTTAGCCGTCTTCTTTCCTCTTTTCTTTCCAGTTCTTCCTGATCTTTCTTCGCCCTTTCTTCTTTATCTTTTTTATATTGTTCGAAGAACTCTTTCATTGCCTTATCCGCCATTTTAACTTTTGCTTTTTTATACTATTTTAATTTGATTTAATTGTTTTTATTTATTTAATTTTGTTTTGATCTGTCGCGTCGGAAAACTCCCAATTATTTTTAATTTATTTTTACTCCAATCTTTTTAGGCCTACACCCCCAATTTTCCGATTTTACCACGACAAATGTAATTTATTGGTTAATTAATTTTAATGTTTTAATTTCCTCTCTCCCCCTCTGAACCTTAATACGACACGAACCCGGGAAATACTTCAGACGTGGAAAATAGCAGTAGTATGGCTTAATATTAAACACAATTCTAAAGCTAACATACACAGTTTCAAGCACAAATAAATTTACGTTAGTTTTTTGACTGAATTTTACTTTTGGTTAATTTTTTAACCACAAGTGAAATCGAGCCCCACGTTGGGCGCCAATTCTCCAACGGTAAACCTTTTCTTGGTTAAGTTGAATGATGTTTTCGGGCCCCACGTTGGGCGCCAACTCTCCAACGGTAAACCTTTTCTTGGTTAAGTTGAATGATGTTTTCGGACCCCACTTTTTTTTTGGGACGCCGATTTATTCAACGGTTTTTCGTTTGAGAATAAGTTATTTCCACCTACTGGAAGTTTTATAGGCAATCTCGCTTTGTTTGGCCTAGGTGAAATAACTATGTGTCGAATATTCAGTTTTCTGAATATCCTGACTAAAAAAAAAACTTCTACGTTATACTTCCAGTACTTTATATTTGATTCTAGCTCAGTTAGAACACAAGTGAATGATTTTACTTTTTGTAAACCTCTGAGTAGTGAGTACACTGAAACTAACCTTGTAAATTGTTTATTTGTGCTTGCAAATATTTTATGAAATTTCACTGTATCAATTCTTAATCTATAACTCATAAACTATTGGGATATTTGAATACTAGGTGTTTTTTGTAAATAATAAATTTTTTATAAAGCAAATAAAATTTTAATAATTCCTTTTTTTTTTATTTCAAACATAAAATAAAACTTTTTGGATTTTATTTTCTCCAACAAATACAAAATAATAACTTTCCTTTCAATTTAATAATAATTTCTTAAACTACAAGGCAGAACCAATTATTTACCTAACTATAATTTATTCTAATATTTTATACCCAATTTGATTTAATTAATATTTTAATAAAAGATTTAATTAGAATTTACGATTTAATGAATTTAATTTTTAATTAATAATACAAATATTTTATCTAATCTAACATCCTAAGTAACCCAGTATTTTAAAATAAATTTATTTGAATTTATTTCAGGCAAATTTAATCAGGGACTAACGTATTTACGTTTCTACCGACCTTTTCACAACTGTCCAGGCGTCGCGACGTTTGATATGAAGTCCGCGAGCGTTGTTTAGCGATGGCAGGCTACAGATGCTCTGCGTGCTGGTTAAGTTGTCTCGTTGATGAAGGTTGATCCCTGTAGGGTTGTCTGGAAGAATGTTGGATGAATTTTTAAAGATGGTTGTGGTGATGTGTCTGAAGTCCCGGTTCGGCTATTCTCTCGACGTTAAAGTTGCATGTCCAAGTGGTCGCCTGGTGATGTCCTGGAGTCCTATCCGGAAGCTATACGAATCACTCCATGTATCAGCTGCTTTGTAGGTTATGTTACTTCTCCAGAATAATCCAAGTTAGGCCAACTTTGTAATGACTAAGTTGCCACTGACGTTCTTGTAGATTATAGTTGTGTCTATTGCTGCATTCCAAATTAATATCGCAATGACGTATGTTCACACTTGTTATACAAATTATTAGGTTAACTAAGAAAATACTTAGCTTTTTGCTTACTATGGTATTTTATAAAAAACGAGATCAAGGCTCGATGTGTTCACTTACATCGCAGAAATATCAAGGCTCTATGTGTTCACTTACATCGAAGAAATATCAAGGCTCGATGTGTTCACTTACATCGAAGAAATATCAAGACTCTATGTGTTCACTTACATCGAAGAAATATCAAGACTCTCGAGTTTCCCCGAGCAATCGTTTATATAGACTCATCTTCAACCAGCCCCTTCTACCGTTCCACTCTTATCTCTCTCCGTGCAGTTTTGGCCATTGAAAATCCTTTTCCTTTGTAACTCCTCCAGGGTTTTCCCTATTTTATTGAGAGTGACATTTTTGAATTCAGCTCGTTGTCTTCTTTACACACGAACTCGAGTGATGTTCGTACGATTCTTGGTTCGCGTACACGACCCGCGCCCTTTTTTTCCGCGGCAATTTCTCCCGGAAAAGTCTTTGTTTTTTGTTTTTCCCGGTTTTTTGTTTTCACTTCTTTATGTCCTTTTGGTTTGTGTTAACTAGCCGGATTTTCTCTTTTTTTCTGCTTCTGGTTGTCTTGCTGTAGGGTTAGGGAGTTAAACGATTTTCTACAAACTTGGGCTTTCCTTTACTCCCGAAACATATTTTAAATACTGGATTATTTTTACATAACTACGTTATCAGCATACTATTTAGCATTTTGAGTTAATAAAAATTTAAGTTTAATTTTTTATCTTGCTGTAAAGGTGCGAATTCTGTCACCTTTTTCCTTTAATAAAATTTCAAGTTTTTCTTTTTAATTATACATTTTGTTTATCATTACTAAAATTTGTTTTGGTTAGAATTTAAAAACTTTCTTTTTTATATACTTTTTTATCATTTGAACTTAGTGGATTAACATTAACTTTTTTATTTAACGAAATTTCGCAAAAACTTATTTTACCTTTATTTTAGGCCTTCTTATGAAAAGCCTGAAAAACCTTTTCTTTTTCAATTTAGAGGAATTTTGAATTTCTCCCCATACTTTAATAGTCTGTATTTTACGTAACTTTGTGACTTTATATTATCTAATCTTGCAGTAAATACACACGCGGTTAGCGTAATGCATTTCCTGAAGATATTTGTTTTTATTTAATTTCTGGATTTTGGCTTCCCGTATTAATTTTTAAGTATTTTTTACAAGTCCTTATTCCTTTTCGAACAGGCAGGGTCCAAGAGTTTAACTTAGCCAGATAACTACTCTCCCGCGTCAACATGATTTTCGTGACCTACATGCGGCTTTAGCCCGCGGTAAGTCCGGACTATTCAAATTTATAAAATTAATTACAAATTCAAAATCCAGGACCTACAACGGGTTGTGTCCGTTGTAATATATATATATATATATATATATATAAGATTGTCTATTATATAAATACCGTATATATTATGTCTACCCGAAGGCCTGCTTGACGCTTACTACGTCATAATGTTACTTTGGATCTTGGCCTGAACCGCTAGATGAAGGGATATAATATTATTCTGGCATTATGAATTTTTTTCTTCTATTTCATTTCTTATTAACGGGACATAGACACAGGGAAATGAGACACTGGTTTGTGAAAAACAATCAATATCAACCACCATTTATGCTGCTTAGATTAGATTTATTTTTTCCAGTTTATTTCTTTATATACATGCTATTTGGAAAGCAGGAAGCATTGTTCATAAAGGAAATAGATACAGATATGTAGTGTCTACAGTCTACAACAGTTCCCAAAGTGATGCAAGTGGTTGTTATATTAAACAGACTTCACTTTCTTTGATAATCTTATATGTACCGAGTATTTGTGTGAAATCGAAATATTAACAAAGATGGTAGAACTTGTGTCCTAATTACTTTCTAACTGTTTTTTGTTATATTTGAAATTTGAGTTAATTTGCATAATTCATAAAACATACATTATTGTTTTGAAGTTCTTTTAACCGATCTTGTATAGGTTTTTTTTCTATATAAGTTACTATACGTGTAATTTTCAATCGGAATTTTTTTTAAACGATGACCACTGTGATTTGATTTGATCAATTTTGAGTAAATCTAATTTTATTATTTTCTTTGTGAAGTGTAATTTCAAATTATTATTTCGACAATAACATTTTTTGTACACAAGTATAAGCCAAATTAAAACTAGATACAACTTTTTAAAAAGTGGGTAAAAGTTTTTTTTTTTAATCTATTCTGAAATCACGGCTTTCTTCAGAATAGAACAAACCATTTTATTCATGACAATATCAAAGTATTTTTTTCCTCATCATAATACTTTGAATTCATATACTTAGTGAGAGAGTAAACATAGATTTAAATGTGTAGCATATTAAACAATTGTTTGTGATTGATTATGCTGCTAAATAACTTGTGAACATGAGTAAACGTATTATATTCACACACACGCACACGCACACGCACGCACACACACACACACACACACACACACACACTTACACACACACACACACACACACACACACTTACACACTACAATAATAAACGTTTGAGCGTTTGTAATGACGTGTGGACGTTTTATTGCTGTACTACGGTAATGTGCTAGAAAACAAGCAGTAGATGAATTTATTTTTATCCCAGTCATATTCCACAAGTCAGTAGTTACATCTACAGAGAATAAATTTACGTTTAATTTACTATCTGAAACACTAACGCATTCTATGCTTTGTAAACTCAACGTAGTGTAATACACGGAGACGCTATGCGTCTGCTTATTGATGTCTGGGGTCAAAATGTGCCGGAAAAATAAACTAGTATGCGCAGATATATGGAATAAAACTTCGAGTTTAACGCTTGTTAAGATAAGAATTGTAAATCTTTGGACAGTCACAGAAAAACATGAATAATATTTCTGAGTAGTTATAATATCTGGTCATCGTTATACATAAACGTAGCCTTCACTTATTACTCTCACACAAGTGGCTGGCTTTGTATTTGTTAAAATACTTTGAATCTAGTTAAAAATTACCATAATTTGTTAACGTAAAAACCATAGGAATTATAAGTTTATTGTAATTTAACCTTCACTCTGCACTTTGTTATATTTGTAACATTGTAAGATTGTAACATTGAGTTTAAATGTCCTTTGATCGAAATTGTGTGACGTGAAAACCTACCAACAAAAACAGAATTGTTCCGTGAAAAGATATCAAGCTTAAACACGTTAGCAAGCAAAAAATAACGTGTCATTTCCAGTATAATAAAATTATCCAATTACCAATTATCCTATTACGTTAGTCAATTACAAAAACATTCGGTTGTAGTATTTCCTATACTAAATAACTTTATTTATTTTGGCAGTTATTATTTAAATGAGTATGTTTTTATTTAAAGCTTGTCAACATAAAATTAACAATTCCTCTCATTTTCTATAACTAAGCTATTCTTTAAAACAATATTAGTGTTCGTATGCATGACTTGCCGTTCATGTTCCTCACCGGATTTCTCATATAGTTTTTTTTTTTAGATCCCCTTCTCTCATCCTCATATCTTTCTTGACCACTTGTGTTCTCTTACGACCCTAACTCTATTAGAGAATTCAATACTTACGTGTCTAAATTAATTTTACACTGATTTCTTCGGTTGTTTAAAGCGATAACAATCGCAAAGTTTTAGCATAAAAAAATCTATAATTTGTCCAACGTTTCTCTTA
The DNA here is from genome assembly GCA_963513935.1 of Aphrophora alni. Classification (NCBI taxonomy): domain Eukaryota; kingdom Metazoa; phylum Arthropoda; class Insecta; order Hemiptera; family Aphrophoridae; genus Aphrophora; species Aphrophora alni. Next base: position 128,846,996 of record OY740769.1, on the reverse strand, counting down.
AAAATACAAGACACACACACACACACACACACATATATATATATATATATATATATATATATATATATATCATATATATTTGTTTTCGCCATTCCGACTACTGATTAATAATTAGAGTATATTAATGGGACTTACCGTCACAATAGTCTATATTCGTAGTTATATCACTACGGCCGTTTCGGCTATTCAGCCATTTTCGAGTTTTTTATGCTGGGTTTTCCCGTTGTCTTAGTTTAAAAAATCACAAATCACGAACACACGACACATAACAGACACACAAGTTCTTTAAATATTTAATACACGATGTAGTAGGCCCACTGTCACAACGCGTACCCACTTAATTTCAGCTCAACTATTCAAACTCTTTAGTTCATTTTATAATATTTGACAACATGACATCATTCCAAAATCGTAAATCAACAAATTCTATAAAGATCTGACAGCTATTTTCACGACAGTTTTTTTTTATCAAGTTGTTCAAAACACATTTGAAGGAAAAGAGCTTTAATGAATACTAGTTAGAGTAAAGACTTTAAAGAGGAGATGAAAATATGGTATAGTTGTGTTTGTTAAAGGAAAGACATGAAAATTATTAAGAAATACTAGACGAAATATAAAAATCAGTTGTAGAAATATTTCACAGAGATTGTAAAGTCGTATTATTTTAATGATCAACTGGAACAGTAAACTGGGACACGATAAGAAAATACACGAACAAGAAGACTGGAGATTTATTAACTGATCGACCTTCTGTGACAAATCAGTCCAGAGTAAGGATTACCAATATCCAAACTTCTCGTGTTAATGCCTATTATTATTTTTAAACTTTTCTTTTTCTAAACATATTTATCACGTAATTTTGTTTATTTTACAAATTAATTTCATAAATGTTAATCTACCGATGAGATAGGTAAATATTTAATCCAGCTATATTATACCAGATTACATTTTTTTATTAGCAAGTTAACAATTTACTATAACCAAATAAATAATGGCAATTTAAAGTTTTTTTCATCTGTGATTTTATGTTTGCTTCTTTTTCTCTATCAGAGCATTTCATATTTGGGGAAACATCCATTGCAGCTGCAATATAAACATTAAATCGAAAACACAATTTGAATATTTCTTCATTTTTAAATATGCATTTACGCGTATATAACCTTTTTCGTGATTATATTTTGCAAGTTTTTCAATAAAATATTCTATATATACATATTCTTTGGTTAATTTTGGAGACCCTAGGTTTTCTACCAGGAAAATCGGGGCGTTTAGATCTTCTTTTGTAGTTTAGAATTCATAATATTTTCCCTATTTGTAGAAAAACATTTTGGAGTGCTAATTTAGGATGTGAGGACATATTCATTAGCTAAATAATTTTAGAAAATGAGTAGGTTAGTAACTTAAAAGGTGAAATTTTATCAATAAAATAATATTTTTAACATGTAATGATTTTTAATTTATTTGTAAAATCATTCTTATTTAAAATGTTATTTGAATATTTTTTATCAAATGTACGTACATAATGGGAAATATATTTAATTTTCTGTTAAATGAAGTAAACTTTGTGATATTTACTTTTCATAAATATATTGTTTTGACAGAGTATGTCAAAGGGTAAAGGGTGAGGGGGACTGATAAGTATTGTTTCTTACTAATCAAACGTAACGATATTTAGTATAGTAAGAGTAAGAGACTTTGTTTTTAATAATCTTAATGGAATAAGAAAAGAAATCTGTCCAATACCCACTTAAATTCAATTTTGTATTCCCACGAAATCAAAATTCAATGAAAGAAAGTTGTTGGTAACAGTTCCTAGAGTAATAAATTCGTAAGTTAATAAATATTCACGTAAGGCTCTTAATATATTCACTAATGGAATAAAGTACAATCTTTCTCTTCAAACAGAGTATTTTTATAGTAGAAAACTAAAACAATAAATTCTTATTGGATTTTCATTATTGTAAGTAAATTGCAAATCTATATGATGATGTGGGAAAAGCTTAGACAAGAGGTGAACATCAATCCTTTCGCCTTAGTTTTAAGATCGTTTTTGCATCAGCTTGGAGCCTAGAATACAAGTCTGTTCTGAGTACTTGGAAAATGGCTATGTTTTTACATGACTGAGGCGGAGGCGCTGAGAAAGGAAAATGTACATAGGATGACGGGGTCTATACAGAGAAGAGAAGCAGTGAGAGTGACGTGACCATATAGATCCGTCTCAAAACCAGCAGTATTGGTGTTCTTGGTCAACTTGCTAATTAATCTGATGGTGGAAGTGAGAACGGTGTGCGTGGAGAAAAAGGAGAGGAGGACATTAAAGCTGAGGCTAGAAAGCTGAAAATGAGAAGCTGACATTAAAGCTCATTCCATCTGACAGAGTTTCTTACTGGACATTACTATTTTCAGTCATACCTGCATAGGATAGGTAAGGTAAAAAAGTCCTATATGGTGACTATCATCTAGATGATGCAAATCACAGCTTGTTTGAATCCAATAGGTGAGCAAATCAGAGACAGAGGCTCAAGGCAGAAATTGGTTTCAGAAAATGGAACTCATTGGAGCTTAGAATAGGCATACTATTGAAGTAATGCGGCAACGTGGTTCCCAAGTGGAGTATACCTGGAGAACGAGGAAGTTTTTTCTCCGTATGAGTCCGACACTACCAGAACAGGTTCAAGGTTGACAAAGTTTTAAGCAAATATTTCTCCTTCTCAAAAACAAATTAGGAATTTAGACTTCTTTTGATCACGCACAAAATGTAACAATGGTACCACGCTTCTACTTATTACATGTAAATTGTCGCTTTGTAATTGTTTGAAATATTTAAAAATTCATTTTCAACTAAAGTTTAGTATAACTTTATTTTTACATTTTTCAAAGAATGAATGCCATTAACCTTCACTTTATCACCAATTCCTTTAAATCTAAAAGTATTAATATTATTGTCTGCGCGGAGAAAACTTTGGTAAACTATTTTCATGGAAACTTTTTTTCTTCACTTATATGTCCACAAGCCCTCTAAAGCGTAAAGTTTCGCTCCCACCTCTTCTATTTTGTCTTCCTAGCTTCGTTTATATATGACAGTTTAAGAATCATCCTGTGCATCTAGGGCGTCCAAATCATGGTTTGATACTCATAATTTTTATAATAAACTATTTATAAATATAAATAACTTAAATAACAACATCACTGTAATAACTTGATACTCTACTATTTCTCTAAAGTGCGTTTCTGATTTCTGCCTCAGTTTCTGCCTAAGCTAAAATGTTTAATACTAACAGTTTACCTCCGTATCTCTTCAATAAATTTTAAGTTGCAAAATAATCAAATGTAGTCAGCATAAATTATTTATCAGCAAAATACGTTAAAATATTAGTAATCAATTTAAGTTTTTTTATATTTATTTTTTACTCATAGATTGTATTAAAAAATATCGCCAAACTACATGAAATCAAATATCACAGATTCTTAAAAGACCTAGATAACACGTATGACCGAAAACCCATTTTAAAATGTCGCCAGTCTTCTTTTTTTAAATATTACTCAATGAATAACAAAACCTATATTTAGTGCTAAATTTGTCTTAAATACCAGTATTACCCCAGTATTTAATTTGACTAATAAAGTATTACCATTATTAACTGATTTTGATTTACTTATTTCATTGTTAGATGATTAATTATTTCATTTAGAAACAATGCCCTCATTATGTTTACAACAGCCAACAGGTGTGTGTATCACTGTGTGTATTTTTCCAAACAGAATATTAGGTAGTTAATTTGAGATGCTGTAAAACATACAGGTGAATGGCAGTTATTGAGAAATATATTTTACCCGAATTTATTTTGGATTTATCAACAGATTTCTACTTATAAATTGAGTCAACATAAGCAGGATATTTATCTTTGTGTAGAATTAGTGGACACAATCTCCGAGTATCTGAGTTTCCATTAGCTAGAAATATTTGTTTAAACAGCAATAAAGAAAATGCTTTACTTCTACTTCAGAAGTACTATTACAGTGCGTCACAATAAACTAATAGCCCGCTATACCTTTTCGTATTATACACACCAAAAGGAACAAATATGTTCCGAAAAATATAAATGTTTCCTTATTCCCCTTCATTTATCTTATATCCACTATTACGTTTTTTGCATAACAAAAATAAATAATTAAATACGAAAAGAAAAAACCATTATAACTTTGTATTTTTTTTTTAAATGACGGTTATATGAAATGTGTAAAGTCAAATATCTAGAAAAACGTTAATTTTACAAAGAATATATAAGTCACAAAATATTTTCCTTTTTTTAGCAAAAAAGAAGGAAAATAAAAAAAATTTTAAATTGTTTTCGGTGTTTCAAAGGATAAAGTGAGTTATTGATTACAGTCATGATTAGCCTAGAAGTAAATGTTTTTTTAAGTTACGATAATTGTTATTAATAATAAATTTCGGTAGCTTAACCATTTCAAAAAGGAGTTTTTTGTTGAATTGGGCGTGTTATTTAATTATTGATTAATGTATTTAAAACACTGCACTAGAAATTGTAAAGAACCATAGCTCTTAACTCTATTGTAAACTGTTATGTTAGTAGGCCTATGTGATATTGGTGTTCAATGATTTTGTAATTTATTTTAGAAATAAACACACAACATTAAAACTCAGTTTGTAAATCATAATTTAAAAAAATTAATTATATTGTATGAATTTAATTGTCTCATTTATTCAAAATAACAATTGTATTATCTTTGACAATGGATCTTACAGGAGTAGAAATGTTTCATTTCAAATTACATCTTCAAATTGACCTCTGGTAGCAAAAACCCATTTTTCCAGTCGACCTGCCGTTGATTGCTTGAACATTTGGTAGACAATAATTACCAAGAAATAATATTTTCAATTTTTGTGAATAGGTAATTTATTTTTTGAGGGACAGAAAAAATATTATTTTGTTTTTCGTAAAAAGGGGAAAATATCTTCTATTTTGTAAATTCATTGTAAAATTACGGCTTTCGCAATATTCGACTTTACAAAATTCAAACGACCCCTATTTTGAAAACATGTAAAATAAAGTTTTTGTTTTTAGTAACATGTTTTTACTTAAAACAAAGTAAATTTTAAAATGTTTTAGGTTTCATGAAATAATAATTCTACTTTTTAATCTTTCGCATGGTATTTTCAGTCATTATCCTTCACATATTTTTTTAATTAATTTAGAATCTCATGGTCTAAATATACGAACATTTATTATGGGCACTGCAGGCGTCAATGGTTTATTTCCCTTTTAAATTCGCACTGTTTATTTTCTGATCCAATGACAATCTACTCGTAATATTGTATTTTATTATTTTTTTCGATGTTTTGAAACATTCATTGGAACTTACACTTAAGTGGAAAAACCATTTTAAACTAAATAGAAATACTTATTTCTTGAATAAGTATGTCTTATTTTTTTCTAACACGAAGAACTACAGAATTGAAATTATTACGAGGTTGAGTTCAAAATAAAAACGAAAACACAATTCTAAAGTGTAGCCGTTGACGAGAAAATACGAGGCTATTTAATATTTTTAGCGGCAACTGTTTATTAAAAGAACGCTTTCCTTTAATATGAGTATATAACAAAAATGTCGTTAAAAATTTATACCGTTCTGTAGGGGTTTGATCTTATTTTTAATTTTACACAAATTGCTAGAAGTGGCGAAAATGAAATAACATTTAATTAAAAACATTAAAACGTTTCGGGAAAACAGTTTTTTAGTACGAATTAAAATTAAAATTTAACGAAATCTAGGAGATCCAAGATTTAGTTGATATTTCATCTCGTTTATTGCTTGTGAAGTGGAATTATATTAAATTTCTGTATAAATAAGTTAATTATATTAAAACAAAATAATAAATTGTCAAAGTAAAGTTAACGGAATTCAATCCTTTATAACTACATCTATTTTACAAAGACAATCACTTGCATAGATGATATTACCTTCATTTAATTAATTAAAGGTACATTGTTATTTACTGCTATAAATATCACACAAGAACGTTTCAGTGAACATCTTCAGTTCTTCAAAATAACAACTTGTGTGCTATAGTTATAGTTTAGTTATTGCAGCTCTTGTATCACTGAGGATGGCGACTTTATCGTTGAAACGCGTTTCATTAGGTAAACGAAATATTTGTGAGATTTTGTGTGTCGAGTTTTTTCTACCCAAACTAACGAGGATGACGACTTTACGGTTGAAACATCATCAACATGTTTAAATAAAACTATTACTGAAAAAATACTTCCATTTAATTTACTTAATTTATTATCTAACTATTAATATAGAAGTTCTAGCTATTGTGATCATAATCATGTCAGGCAACATCTTTAATTATTAACCACAACCATTAAAATTGAGCCATACAAATTATTATATATACAGATATTCAATTACTAAACAGTTTTATTTGATTTCAGTCAGATTTTTTCTGAGATTTGGAATGGAGACTCGGTATTAAAACAATAATTGGACAAGTCCGTCCAATCGGAATAAAATCTGTCTGTAATTTTCAAAACGACGACAGGTTTTAAAATTAAAAACACAGGTTTTTAAGGATAGGTTTTTTCCCGAAAGGCACAGAATGAGTCTTTTCTTACAGCTAAAATCTGCGTGTCATGATGATTAAATATATTTTTCTACATTTATAATAATGGGATTTTCATAAACATTTAAAAATTAGAACAAAATCTAATGTTTAAGATAAGCTTTAGTAATCTATTTGACTAGATTTTACTATTAAAATAATATGATGGAAAAATGTTGACGCAAAATTTTAAAAAGGCGAGTTTTTGAAACATTTTTTAAGCAATTCCTTTTTATCTAGAGACTAACTTAACGTATGACAGTTCATTTTCTGCCACTGATAAGTTCCATATTATACTATCAAGGATCTGCTCGAAAAATGAGCAAAATACAAAAGATAACAAAACAAATTTCACTTCCTATCATGTCAGTGAATCCGGTGCATGTTGAGTAAGTAATACAAGTATTGCAGAACATGCTGATAATAAGTACTTGCCTCTTGAATTTAATAAACTAGTGATAAAGTTAGTGAAGTAGACATAATGATTCTCCACTTTAAACTATGGAGATCTTTAAACGACAGAAAATTGTATAATAGAAAAGCTACACTTGCATATATTTCCATAGGTTTTACAAAACTATATAAGAAAATCTTGTCGACAAATGACAATATAATTTTAGAATTTTTCTCTAACCATAAGTTTAACTTTAAAATATTAATTTGTTTAATTATATCGTATTTTGTTTACTAGAAATACGACACGGATTATAAATGGTAAACATTTTTCAGGAATAAACCACTAAAATACCTTTAGTGGACCATTGACAAATATAGAAAAAACTTGTCTAACCATAAATTTCTTACAAATACGATTAATAACTTAATTTAACGACAATGTTGCCAACTTTTGGTGTTGTGAGATATCGTGTTTAATTTAAATTTAATACATCCCAATTATTTTCTTAACATTAATTTTTATTACAAATACTCAAGAATTAAAATAAAATAATTATTAGATAAAGATATAGGAAAATATTTTTCCAAAATAGAAAATTAGTCATTTATAACCAAATTGATTTCTATATTCTTATGAGCTCCTTTAAACATTTCCTACAATTTTTTTTCCAAGAAATAGGCTCAAAAGTAAATAAGACTCATATAATTTGTACTATTTCTCTTTTAATTGTAAACCAATTGAAGTTAATGTGGTTTCTCTTATATTATGAAAGAAATAGTGGTATAACGTTTGACATCAACAAATACCAAATTTGATAAAAGTAAGTATTTCAAAAGATTTATTAGAATGTTTAATGTTTACTAAACGTTCTCATTAATTAAGTTAAGTTAATACCTAATAACAGAAATAACAAATCCATATCCATACCTTTTCCATAATTTTTATTTTGGTTTTCCAGTATAAACCGATTTTAATTCAAACTAAGTTCATTTTTTTTAAATTTTATATGCAGCGTCACCTTAAATAAGTTATTTTTTATATCATTTCCTGAAATATTTTGTATATAATCAAAAAACGTAGTTAGGTGTCACCTAATGATTTAGTGATATAAGTATTTTCTTATACTCCTCTGCACGAAACAAATTACATTTACAATAGTGCCATCCCTAAAGCCTACTGTATTCTAAAATAATACTGTAAGTATAAAAGCAAATCCTTACCCAAGAGGACGGCCTGGCAGCATAACTTACCTTTTTACCTTACACCTAAACTAAACACTTTAACTTTGAGAAAAACTTCCCTACTACAGGAAAAAATATAAATATTTATTTTCTGAGAAGCAAGAAGGGGTAATGCACGCATTGACTACGAAAGTCGCAGTGGGACCCTAGCTTTTATGACGTAGTCAATTCGTTAAGTAACTTAAGTGAAGTTCAAAGGTCAGCAGAAGAAAACTAACCAGAGATTCGATACTGGGAAAATATACATTTAAAAATGAAGGTTTTTATTATTTACATTATATCTCACATTATAGTGGAAGTATTTTCTTAGATTTTCTTCCGCTAAATATGTGCCTGTTAGAGATAAACACAAGAAAAATATTCAGTATTTAACTTAATACTGTAAAATATTTGTTTATTATACCACACAGAAATCAGCTGTTTTCTTAGTCAGATTATAGACAAGAAGTTGCTCTTTACCTTGTACTAAACAGATAATTTACAGTGCACCAGCTGATTTTTAAAAATAGAACAGAGTTTTTTTAATTGTCAGTAATAAAGGTTTTATTAATAACCTCAAATAAGTGTACACATTGTAGTTTTCACTCCTCCGATCGTAAATATGTGGTTTAGGACCCCACAACGTGGAAACCAGAATATATTTAATTGGATATGGCGGTGGAAAATATTTTGCTCATCACTAAGGAAGCCATACCATCGATCCTATTCCAAAAAAAAATTGCACAATACTTAAACCTTAAAATTTAATCAGAACCATGAGTTTTAGAATCTGAAAAATTCTCTTCTTCCACTAAAATGACTGCTGAGTAAAGGCTTAAATATAAAAAAAAAAAAAAAAAAAAAAACACAAAAATTTTGGTTTTAAATATGTTTTACCTATTTCTTGTTTTAATGATATAAATAATAGACAGGGATATCACTCAAGACTCCCCGGTACCACTATTTGTGAGTTGCTTTAAATTTAAATTACCAGTCACCTCTTTTAAATTGAAATATTGGACTTTTTTATAAAATTGAAAAATGAAAAACTACTAAATTTATATATTTAGAGTCCCCAAATCTGTCCATCCAAATGTGTGAAAATAACAATGGCGATTTAGCCCCATTTCATGTAATGGAATCCAATTACGTAGTTTTAACTATTTTTGCTACCATTTTTTTAAAAACAATGTAGTTGTTATGGATTAAACCAAACATTCTAACCTAAGTAGTAAAAACACAAATGTAAGAATGTTATTTCCTATACAAAAGTCAAAAATCGGTACATCCAACTAAACTACTTAGGGCTAAAAATACTCCATGACAATTTGCTCACGTTTTCCAGCTCACTCTCCCTCTCCTCTGCATCAGTTTTTACAGATGACCAGGATTTTAACACACACAAAATAAGAATCAACACTTTTTATTTAATTGATGATTGATGTTTCAATTTTAAATCAAAGTTCATTTATAATTAGTAATGAATAAACAAGTACTATATTCATATCATTGCTTTTTATGAATATACATTATTTAATAAAATTAGGTTCTGTATGCCTAAAACAAAAATCTTCCATTTAATAATATATTCAAATTGTCTCATGGTACTGTTTTACGATACAAAACTACACTGCACACGACGCACATGTATGAATACCAAATGAGGGAGTCCCTTGACATATACCGGCGCTGTAGGAATTGTTAGTGGAAGTCTGCTCCTACGTACTTCGGTTTTAATGTATACTTTCACAAATTGTGTAAATTTAAAACGAGACATTAATCTTTATAAAACCACTAAAATTATCGTTAATAATTTTCTCTTATTATTAATGGCATGCCAAACCGTACTTTGAACAGAGCGGCATTGAGTAATTTAGTAACAAAAACTCAAAGTACAATTTTATTCCGGTCCAATTACTTTCTATTTACTACTCTTGTTCCCTTGTTGCTTGAAGGTAAAAACCTCTATCTCATCATACCCTATAAAAGAATGAAGAAGAGAACCTTCGCTCTCAAATATCCAATAGTCTGTCAGAGTCGACAAAGAACAAAATTCGATCAAGAAAGACCTGATAGGAACGATAAAATAGAGAGATATAAGATTACGTTAAAAAGTGGAGTTCAGCTGGAATCTGAAAATTACCACACCTATACTCACTATGTATGAGAAAGTAAAATAACGTAAACATCAATGAATGCTATTCTTTACTTGGTTTAGCTCTTATTGTGTTTTCCTTAATATTTTTCACAAAGAGGTTTGGGGGACTAAAATACTTAATACTAATTCTTTCTTAATGAAATAATTAGAGACGTCAGGTGTAACTTAAACGTATTTATTGCTCCCTACAAAATTGGTTCTTCCAACAATTTACAATTACCTTATTGGAGAGTTTATTGAAAACGGCAATTTCAGAACCGCTGTTTATTAAAACTGCCCTTTATTGTATCTAGAATCATGAAATTGAAACTTTACAAGAGTTACCTCATGTAAAACTAGAACGTTGAACACGATTTGTTTTTAAAATATTATTTTTCTTGTATAATCAAAATAACTAATACCTTATGTTTTGATTGCTTGATAATTATTAATTTTATTGATCATTAAGATTTGATAGGTAAGATGAATATAAAATGTTTTTTTTATTTTATTTTTACATTAAATGAAATGTTTAAATGTAAATAAACGTGTTAAGATATTGATGTGCTGTTTTCACCATTAATTTTTTTCTTAAAATTCAATAATAAATTATCTACCACCTTTCTATTACAAAAAAAAGTTAAATTCAAAATGGCGGACCAATGTTTTGAAATTATAATAAAATAGTATTTTTAACTGGAGTAGATGTCTCAATCACATCTTCCTTCAAATTTCCCTTATATACGAGATATTAAGCCGTTCTCATAATTTTCATCCATCCTGTACATAGAGAATAGTTGCTTAGGTATTTGTTTCGTATCCCATTCTCTAACTACTGAACCATTTTTTATAAATAAATTTAAATCTGATGTAATTCCTTTCATAAATATATCGACACCCTAATTATAGCAATGTCTACCGATCATTTTTAGAAATTTAATTTGTCTCAAACACAAACATTACTTGCATTTCATTATTGACGTTATTCAGTTTTTCTTCTTAAGAAATTGTTCAGATTTCATTATTATAATACACACCAAGCAATAACAGTTTTATAAACAAATCAATTGGTTTTTATATATAACTTTTGGATCAATAATTATCTCATTTAGCTATTTCAACTCGTAGGATCGGCAATTAAATGTCTACATCTACAACTTATCCCACTTCCACCACCATCTGAAGATATACTGTTATTGTTCAAAATGCATCGGATTCAATAATATCGGTAACTGACTTTGAGCAAACGTACACATTCTGATTTTATGAATCAAACGCAAGAGAAAAAATATTGATTTTGAACGATAGACTTCCACGGTCACAAACATTATTATGATCTTGTTCTTTGGGGTTCGACCGCGTCAATATTGTCTGCACGTTGAGTATTTATATTTGATATATTTTGAGTCTGCACAAAATATATTTCTGTTCTGTGAAACGATAGCTGTGTTCATATCTTTCAGCTGTGCTTAATTTTCTATTTTCATATAGGTTATTTTCTATTAATGGCTTCATGAAAAACGATACGATACTGAAAAAGTTCATGTTAAATAAATCTAATTTGTGACTCTGTTGATCAACTGCTATTTATTATTAAAATATTGTTATTTAGTAGTAAAATGTGAAATCAAACCAAGGATATTACAAATATCACATAAACTTAGTTAACGTCATGATCTTAGAGTATCGAATATTTCAAAACGTTTTAAACTGATTTCGATAAAATTTTCTTAAAACAAGGAGGATTATCACTATATCCAATGAACCAAATCGTACCTAAATGGAAATTACTGTTCGCCAGTAAATTGGAAACTACAACAAACAAAACAGTTCATCCGAACACGCTCAATTTAAAAAGAAAATTCCTTCTCTAAATTGATTTGGTTTAATCCCCCTACAGTGTACTAATATTTAATCTATATCACAAGAAAAAACTAAGTTGTACGAACTTCTAAGACGAGCAATAGTTCATTTTAACTTTCTTAGACAAGTAAATTAACGAACATTTTCTGACGTTGTTGGGACGGTACCACGATGAAGACCATTAACTGTTTTAAACTAGTTGTGAGGATTTACTAGTACAACTAAATTAGTTTTTATATTATTTTTTAGTGTTCCTCTTACTTTTTGGGACAACCTGTGATATGCGGTTATGAGTAAAATCACTGAGGCATAATTTGTTTTTGTTACTCGGTCTTCTTGGTAACTATGAATAATTATTTTTAAATTTTCGATTTTTTGTATAAGCGGAATTATGATAAACAACTCTTCTGAAACGACCGTTTTACGCACAAAGATTTGAAAAACTTTTGCAAAAGATTATTTATTTAATACAATTTACCTTCCTATCAACAATAATTTAACAAAATTTTAATATTCACTAATTAATTCCACAAAATAAACCCGAAAACAACAATCATTTCCGCTGACAAGTAATAGACACAATTGGCATGCGTAAAGAGTGGAGTTCCTGACTTTTTTTTTAATTTTGTCTTAATCTTTTCCTCGTCCAGAGTCCCATCTACTTGTCACATCCAGCTGCCGTTCCTGCTCATTAATTATGTTACATTAAGGAAATATTTCCTTGCAAAAATATTTTCGTTACGTTATCGTTACGACATGCAAATATATATATAGTACGTAATATGTATAACATATATATCAAAAAACTTTATTTTATGTTTCATTTTATTTCTATTTAACGACAATTTAATCATTTTGGAAGTCGTAGTGATCGAATTTTAGAATTTTTTATAAAAAAAATGATAAATTATAAAATATTTATGTGTGACATATCAAAGTTCATGTACCTGAAGAACTTTACATTGCGCTTTATATATTTAATTGTTTTATCTGATTTAGAACAATACAACTATAATTTTTCGTTACAAATTAAGTCAACTTGAGTTGTCATGAAGTTGACTCATGGTAAGTGGGCAAAATTTATATAAAAGTTATTTAGAATGCGATGGGAGGGCAGAAGTATATTTGTTGGTGATAGGAAGTAATTAAAAATTACTTCATTTTTTTTTAATTATGAAAGAACTGAAAGAGTAAAATATATTAGTTCCGTGAGTTTAAATTAAACATAATTACCTGAAGACACGTCCATTAAACTGCGGCATTACATATTTTACCGCATAAACTGTACGATTTGTTTGAAAGTACAGAAACTAATAGAGTTAAATTATTGAAAGTTGTCTTAGTGACACAGCAAATTATTTTTATATCAAATAAACGTTTCTACGTTTAACAAAGTACATTTGGAGAAAAATAACAATCTATTCTTTACAAAGCCCAAACAAAACTTATATATTTTATTATTTTATTGAACGTATTTTTGTGTAGAAACACAAGGTGAGAAAATCAAAAATTACTTATGTAGATTTTATAAAATATTGATAGAAATCTCATGAATTATCCAATTTAGAGATATATTAAGAGTATAACAACTATTCTCTCATTCAAATTTAAAAATCAATTCAATACCTTAATTTTCATCTAAAAATCCATTTCAATTATTTAAAATTATTATTTTTAACATGATTATTATTTTTATATATTAAAATGTAATAAAACATTAAATACTGTTTGTTAAATTATTAATATTTGTTTTATAAATTCTATTTAAATATATTCAGTTATTATAATATAAATTTTGGTCTCTTGGAAACAACACAGTATGAAATCCTTTACATCTTCATGTATTATTCTATTCTCTGGAAACTATATCAAACCAAAAGTGTTTTCTTCAGCTCGTTCACTCTGAATATTCTTTTACAGATAGTCACCTATCACATTTTCTAATCTATTCTAATTTATTCTAGCATTTCATTCTTGCATCAGCTTCCTCAAACAATGAGATTTTCCGATAAATACATCAATAACATCTGGAATTAATTACGGTAATGAAATATGTTGACTTTTGTCATGGACGTTTTCCAATAAGTTGATAATAAGTTCGTACTGCGACTTTGAAAATATTAGGAGAAAGTATAATGTTGATTTAAATCATTATAAGTCACTGAAGGACATATACAATTGAGTATACGTCAATTCTCTTTTGAAACGTTTATTCTTTTCTGTAAATTTTTTATTCCATTTTCTCTAAAAACTATTATCAGAATCCATTATATTCATTTTATTATTTCTTTTATATTTGAAAGGATTATTGTCATTTTAAAATCATCTTAAAATATTAAGGTTAACTCAACACATTTCGGAGCAAAATAACTCTTACATTAACAATTATATATTTTATGTTAGAAGTTGTACATTTATTTTTCAAAGAGTTTAAGAGAAATCTGCTCAAAATGTTAGAATAATCCCGTCAAGTAATAATAACATACCACACACTAAAATGATGTTATTCTGCAATAATTCCAATTTAGTAAAGGAAAAATCAATTTTTAATTGTGAAACTATAATTATAATTTGACAAACGTGATATATTTTAGTTTTAAACAATTGGTTATTTTTATATTGTACTATTTTATGAAAAAGATATAAATATAAAATCTAGATAGTTGTGCATTTTCGAAAGAAAATTAAAACATTTATGATTGATTAGGTCCTCCAAAAAATTATTTAAATAATGTGAATTTACTCATTTCATGTTCAAGATAGGTCACACTATAAAGAGCGCTGAATTATCTATATATCCAATAAGACAAACAATTATTTATCATCAAACAATCCGTGTGGAATAAATTATTATACAAATATAATTTAATCATATAAATGATGGAGTTTCTTCTATTGATAGACGAAAAATGTAAACAAAATGAACTCTGATATAAGGATGTAATAGCAATAAACCAATACGAATCTGAGTTAGGTTGATATTTTTGAATAAATGGATGAGTTAGCACATACAAAAAACCATTGTTTATTGTTGATGAATATTTAAACTGCGTTACTGTGACAGAGACAGTATTGTTTTCAGGTTTTAGTTACCTCCGTACATCAATAGTGACAAATCGTTTTACCTTCTCCAACCATTTACACTGCAGTTAACACGTTGTTGTATATTCTGTATGTCATTGTTTTACACATGGATTTAATAAATAGTAATTATTGTTTCCTCCTCCAATAGAAAGATATGTCAACAAACACGTCTTCGTCTGTGATCCATGAACACAGGATCTTGAACACATAATTTGTTCTTCTCATTTTATTGATATGGTATATGATATTTCTATAGTATAAAACAAATAAGGTTATCAAAGTGTTAAGAATAATTTATACGATTAAACCGGATTGTGTGGTCTATTTTTTATCTAAAAGTACTGACTTGATGTAATTCTAGGCTCAACAAATCTTGTTGTTTTATCAAATGTATCTCATTAGTATTTACTATTAAAAGTCATACAGTTTCTACATTGAACGGTTTTAATGCAATTTTGGGCCAACACACATACGCTGTTATGAACTCTTATCACCGTTGTGTGTTATTTCAATTTTTTTTTTTTTTAACTTAGTAAGGATGGAATAAATTGAACTTTTCGCTCTTTAATTCCAGAAATATTTAGCGTACAAAGTTACTCACTTATTTTTGTAAAACTGGGAAGCACATATATATTTCTCTGTTTTTGTTACTCTTAGATGTTTTTTTTAATTGTTATTAAAAATTTAATTAAAGTGTGTTTACTTGTTTCAAGGCACATTAATGAACTGAATCAATTTCAGATTTACGTTTTATATATCCCTAATTTAGAAGGAAATAGCAAGAATAATTATATTAATAATATATAGAAGAACAAAACATCATAAGTTGATATAAAATATTTTGAACAATGTAAAACTAAGATTTTAAGAAAAATTACGTTAAAAAGAAGTCTTAAAATGTCCGAAGAAAATTAAATTGTAGCCCTCTAAAATTAAGAATATTGGAGGAAGAAGAAATATAAAGACGCAGAGGAAATAACTTAATTTAACTTTCCCAAGAGGGAGAATTCTAAAAAAAATAATATCTTTACTACTTGTACCGTAACTAATTATTTTAGTATAACTGACTTGACACAATCTCATACAGACTTCTATTAATTTCTCTAAAATACAAAAACCGATTATTGAAGGCAACATCGAGGGGACATTTTAATATGCATCAAGTAACTTCACTTCGCAACAGATTCTCAATTGTCCCTCATCCTGCGTCCTGCGATCTATTACTCAGCAAGATTTATACTGTAGAGTGTGAGGTATAGGAGGAGAGGAGAGGGTGTTAATTATACACTCCAGCGGTGCGTGAATGTAACCTGCATTGTGTAATAAATTCCCCGCCGTTAACATAAACTTTAGATATAGAGTAATTTATTACCTTTGCTACTAGTCATGTTTAATGAGATTATATACATTCATGCACTTTTACATTTTTTTTAAACTGTTGTTCCTTCGTCTCTATTCAATGAAGCAATTTAAATTACCTAAATTACGTAATAATAACTGTATTATTATTGCCACTAACTCTAGTCATGCACAAGGCTTAATGTAATTTATAAAATTGCAAATATTTTTAAAGTTAGTTGTAGATTAAATTTCATCAAGTGTAACATGTCCACATTCACTTAACATAAACATATGCTCAATTGCTATTATTTATTGACATATATTTCCGTGCATGTATGTACGAGTGTTTTTGTGTGAGTGTGCGCGTGCTTGGGCGACTTGGAAACTTTAATGTCAGCTATCAAATGCTGTTATTTTCAACTATTAAGAAACCAAAAATATCTTTTACTTGTCATTCCTCATATTATTTTGGGTAAATAACTGTCATACATCAACAATAGTGACTGAAACCAGTAGAGCCGATTTTGGAGAATAACTCATTTTTGAATTGTAATAAACAACTCTTGATGAGCTAAAAAGGACGGAATTTCATTATCAATATGTTTTAAAGTTGAAGTTTTGATAAAGGAAACTTTTTAATTAGATTTTATTTATTAACCTTTTAAATCGATGTTAAAATTTTACTTGCTTTTAGGAGCCTCAAAAAGTAAAGATACTTATTTTATAAAACAAAAACAAAAGTCGGCTTAATGGGCAATCCGCTGACAGATTTACATAATATTCATGTTATTAAATTATCATTATCATTGCTAAAGAGGAAATCATTTCTTTTCAACACATTGTATCCTCTTTATTCAGAGAAACAGAGGCAGTTTTATTTAGAAATTATATAATTAATATATTTACCTTGATCAATATAAATAATTTTTTTGCTGTTTTGAAAATGTTAGTAGAGATCGATTTTTTATCGAATAATTTTATAACAGTTCAGAAGGAACCTATTTGGACTTTCGGCGAGAGTAATTGAGACATTTAACCTTATCACAGGTTTTTATTATATATGATCATATAACAGAAATAGCTTGCTACATAAACATATTTTTGGTTCAACATGAACGATTGTATTCATATTGTTGTACAATTTCTGTACAGATTGCAAAAATACAGCTGATATTTTTTCAGAATTTGTAATTTGTTGTTAAATTAAAAACAAAGCAATTTGTGAGGTTCCATTTACACATAAGGGTAATATATATTTTACACATGAGAAACTTTTCATAATTTAAAATATAGAGATCCATTTTCGATCAATATTTCATAATTACGACGTGAATTTGCAGCTCTTTGTCTGTTATTCAGAATCAAATCTGACTGCACTGTAGATAGTATACTTTAAGAGGACATTCCATTCTGTTAACAGGAGTAGGAGGGGAATTCAATGACGACATTTAGCTCCAGAAAACTATTCCGCTCATACAGGCCATTTACCATTGATACACGTCACAGAGATAAGACGTTTTACCCATTTGTTGCGTCTTACCTCTTGCCCCATCTTATTTTTATGATACTGGATTACCTGCTGCATATTTCAGACAAATAGGTCAAATACCTGCTGTGACAAACAAAAATATAAACCTCAGGACTCGCCTTTAAGAAGTTCAAATTAAGAATGACTTGATCCTCTTTGAAGAAAGTTTTAAAGACATATAGACTAAATTTAACGACCTAAAGTTATACATTATCATTGTAAAATAATCAGGAAAAACAACTCGAAAAATTATAGATTAACGCTAAATGGTGCAGGTATTTACAGTTTTCTTGTTTTAAGTAGCTTGGTTTGTCAGGTTGGAGAAGCCACCATCTTCTTAGAAATAAATCTCATAGTGGGTTATCCCAGTTACGGCTGATATGGCGATCTGCAATTTGTTGAAAGGTGAATAGTTTAACACACATGTAAAATGGAACTAAAAATTGAATATTTTATTAATCTTTTTATTGATTTCAAATATATATAAATATGAAATTGATCGTACACAATTGTATATTTTTTAACCTACCAGAAAACAATAATTATAACCTTGTTCGATTTGTATAATATTTGTAATTACCACCCCTGTATCTCTTATCGTTAATGATATTTTACATTTTGTGAACGTTTGATTCGACGTATAATTTGGTTTATTAGTTTTGAACATTGAATCTAACATCGTATAAATATTTTTATAACAATTACTTTGACTGGTTTCGAGATGAAAGTTTTTTGCCTACAGTTTTAAACTTTGCAATACTTAACATCAGATTCAAGTATTGGGAAGGTAATGGCCATTAATATGATTGTGGCAAGATTTGATTGTTTAACACCTGTGGGGGAGGGGAGAAGGTTGAGTACTGTTTATCTTAAATCGTGTTTTCAAACAATTTTCTTCCGTTGATATGTCATATGTTTTAAACAGAATAGTTACAGTATATGAATTGATATATAAGTGTATGTCCTACTGTACTGTGTAGAACCTAAATATAAATTAATTGTACGTCAGCAAGGGTCAGACCACAAACAAACCGAAGTAGTTTATTTAGGCAAAGTTTACATTTAATCATCCTTGTCACATAGCTTGGCTCTGCTTAGAGTCACTATTAATTAGCTACAATTTATGATATCAGTTATTTTACATTGCATGAACTTATTAGTCTGATTGTATGTAACAGATGTTATACCGGTAGTTATATATCGAAGGTTTGGAAAAGTGGATATATATATATACATATATATATATATATATATATATATATATATATATATATATATATATATACTGATAAAGAGTACACCTTATATTTATTTCACTAAATAGAATCAAATCACATTTATATTATCAAATCAAATCCCAAATACGATATAAATATACTGAATTGAAAATATTGTTGAAAGTTTTAAATACATTGTAAATGGCTAAAGAAATATATTAACTATATATATTTAATTTTTGTAACATAATATACCGAGATCCATGAACTGTTTTCACCACAGTAGCAAACAATATTTTAACAAATTTTAAAGTTTTTAATAATAATCCAATCTTATTTAACCATAACTAAGCTACTGCAATGTATTAAGTGTGAAAATTAGAATTAGATATTTCCTATTTCTTTAACGATTTGCAATGCCAATTCACAAACCAAATATTAACAAAATTTTATATTTATTGCAATTAATTTAATTTAAAATCTCAACATGTAGGAATTTTATGTTTTTGAATCTCTACACAGAAACTCTCACACCTATTTGAATCTAAATATTCATAGGAATAAAAATTGTAAGTGTAGACTTAGTTATTTAATCATTGTTCCACATTACACCCTCAGTTAGGATTGGTTGATATTTCATATAATCAATTATTAATTTTTCAGTAAGGAAGTTTATAATAATTAATACTAAAACAACAAAATTATAAATTTCATGAAAATATTTGTAATTATTGGATGAAATTCGAAACAACAATATTGTGTAACACACCTGAGGAATATTTTATCATTAGCAACCCAATTGTAATGACCCACTGCTCATAACACCTTTCCCCTCATCTCATTAACATCAGAGTTGTTATTAAAAAGAAAAATAATTGCCTCCATTTTAATTTTGTCGTGTTGTTTGACGTGCAGAATATAAGTTCCTGAATTTTCATTGAAGCTGTCATTACTCTTAAATCTCTTAGGTACAGGGACAATACAAGGTAATATTTGTTTTATAATACCCTTTCTTTGCCCGTCGTATCTGCATTTATTAATTATAATATTGATTTTTTTGCAGAAGTTGAATACATATTTACGTAGAAAACGTGTTTCAATAATAACTTGCAATTGTATTCCATTACTAAAATTATGATTTAAAATAAATTATTTTCATGTAACACTACAAGTAGACAGATATTTCACCCAGCCCAATTTCTTCAGGTAATATAAACACGCTGTACTGTTATGCAATATAATTTTTAAAATATTAAAATTCATTTCGTACTCGTAAAACAAAGGCACTTGATATTTTACCCATTACTTGACTGAAACCACCTAATGCCTTTAATCTCTACGTGTCGACGATTATCGCCTTCTGTCCTATTCTAGTTGCATAACAGTCCTATTTCTTCCAGACACATTGACCTTTAACAGCACTGGTTTGTAGCTTCCAAGTGATTTTCAATGGAGATCATGTTAAGACGAATTTCCCATCGACCATCTCACTTTTCAAGTCTCGTAATAGTAACACAAGTTCTGATATTGGAGATTAAGATCTTTAGATTCGTTTTTCTTCAATATATATAGCATTATATATTATAGAGAGGGAGGGAGAGGGAGGGAGAGGGAGAGAGAGAGAGAGAGAGAGAGAGAGAGAGAGAGAGAGAGAGAGAGGGGGGAGGTAGGGAGAGAGAGAGGGAAGGAGAGAGAGAGAGAATATATTTCTTTAGCCATTTACAATGTATTTAAAACTTTCAACAATATTTTCAATTCAATATATTTATATCGTCTTTGGGATTTGATTTGATAATATAAATGTGATTTGATTCTATTTAGTGAAATAAATATAAGGTGTACTCTTTATCAGTATATATAACAATAGCCGCCACTTTTCCAAACCTTCGATATATAACTACCGCCATAACATCTGTTACATACAATCAGGTAAATAAGTTGTTCATGCAATATAAAATAACTGATATCATAAATTGTAGCTAATTAATAGTGACTCTAAGCAGAGCCAAGCTATGTGACAAGGATTATTAAACGTAAACTTTGCCTAAATAAATTACTTTGGTTTGTTTGTGATCTGACCCTTCCTGACACACAATTTGTTTTTAGGTTCTACAAAGTACAGTAGGGCATACACTTATATATCAATTCATATACTGCAATAATTCTATTTAAAACAGATGTCATATCAACGAAAGAAAATTGTTTGAAAACACGATTTAAGATAAGCAGTACTCAACCTTCCCCCTCCCCCACAGGTGTTAAACAAATCTTGCCACAATCATAGTAATGGCCATTATCTTCCCAATACCTGAATCAGATGTTAAGTATCGCAAAGTTTAAAACTGTACAGAGACAAAAAACTTTCATCTCGAAAATAATCTAAGTAATTTTTATAAAAATATTTATACAGTGTTAGATCCAATGTTCAAAACTAATAAACCAAATTATACGTCGAATCAAACGTTCACAAAACGTAAAATATCATTAACGATAAGAGAAACAGGGGTGGTAATTACAAATATTATATAAATCGAACAAGGTTATAATTGTTTTCTGGTAGTATCAAAACTATACAATTGTGTACGATCAATTTCATATATATATATATATATATATATATATATATATATATATATATATATATATATCTGAAATCAAGTTTGGAATAAATTTAAGATTAATAAAATATTCAATTTTTACTTCCATTTTACATATGTATTAAACTGATGCACCTTCCAATAAATTGCTTTCGACTTACAGCACAACTCAAAATTTACAAATTATTTATCATTATATTTCATTAAAATTCACAATAAACTTTTCTTTGCAAAATGGTCTTTTCTATTTAGATTTCGAATTGGTTCCTAAGTTCTTTATATTTCCGAAATATCCTGAACTCTTTTATTTTAAACTGATATTAATCAAACGTTATATTTATTTTCTTACTTTTATGTATAAATTTGTTTCTATTATTATTATTATTGTTATTGTTTCCGAAATACTCAATTTGACTCGGTTGAAAAACTTGATAAAAAAATTAAAATTGTCTAAATAAACTCAATTGTTTGAAATATAAATTCTCGAAATGAGTTTGCCCATGTATTGTGTATTAAATGACATACCTAATAAAATCGGAGAACAGCATCAACAAACGAGTGGGTCCCTTTCTGTCCAATAAGAAAACACACGATGATGTACTTCTAATTTGAAAGTCTAAAGGTGTGCGATGTCAAAAGTAAAAAAATATAAAATTGTCTCTGCATGTAGGTCTCCTAGGTTGTAGGGAATTTCACAAACAATATTCCACAATAATATTTCTATTATTTTATTTAATATTACGATTTCAATATATTTTAATGTGAGAAAAAACAAAAAACATTGAACCTTACACATTATTCGTGACATATCATGAAGTCAATGTTTAGTCTTTAAAGAAATTGTTATCCTTTTTTATTTAGAATTTGTTTCAATATTTGTGTAAACATGAAACAAATTACATAATGCTAAGGGAACTGCAGTACCTATTAGAAAAATATATACACTGCTAATAATTTGGGTATTGTATATGATTTTATTAACACGTTACGAAGCAACGGATAATACAGCCAATAGTATTTACTGATATTATTGGCACGAGATTACTTTAATGTTTGCATAGAGGCGAGCTTCTAAAAGGGTCTTCTACTCCTCGATCAGAGAGGCAAGATATAAGTTGGATTTGTGTTAAGTTATCTATTGTGCCCCTTCAGATATTCTGAAGAGAATCCATGAAAGGAAATGAGATTCATCCTCGATTTGAAGAGGTGTTGTCAGCTCTATACTGCACCATTTCTTTGCTTGCATATTCTTTAACTGACTAAAATTAATTTATGGATTACTATTCCGCAAATGAAATTACTAATATTATTGCCAATAACATTTATAAAATATTTTTTAAAACAGAAAATTACTAATTTTTTATCGTGTAATTTATATTTACTCTTGACAAAAGCATTATTATAAGTCAAGAATTACTTTTGTGGCTATATTTTTAATGCAACCAAACTGAAAAAGTTTAAACTAAGTATTTGTTCAAAGCCTAATAGGCGTGAACATAATAAGTATACCTATATGTGCCAAATAGGTAACACAATTTTCATTTCTGAGTTTTCCTTATGTATATATTTAGTCTTTAAATCCCAACAAGATTATTATTTAATTATATATTTTTTATAATGAGCTAAAAAAAATTAAATGAAGACAAAACGAGCCATCGTCGGAATTACCCAACTATGAAAAGATGAAACTCTTTTACGAGATATCTGAATATCGTTGTTATTGTGTCTTTACGTACTTCCGTGAATGAGACTACGTTATGTTGGACTTGCTAGCAAACAATTATATTGAACGTTTTTGGTTTGCTCCCGTTAGAGTATTGGGAATGGCAAGTTTTGATGTGTCAACATCCGTGAATAAGCTTCACTTACATCCAAATTTTCAACATATATCTCAGTTTGAATTATAATTCATACAATAAATTTGTTATGCTTTTCATCTTGAAAAGTTATTTTGTTTGGTGAATGAAAATCCCCAAATTTTTGTATTTTTGTTGAATTAGTTATTGGAAAAAAATTTAATCTCTTAAAATCCGCAACATTTATTATTTTTGTAATTCCTTTGATTTTCTGTGTGATTAAAGGAATGGAATAGTTAGTTATCCCAAAGAAATTCCAAGTCAAAATCGTAATTTGTGTAACCATTATCCTGCTTCTGTTTCGACTCCACTATTTAGGATTTTCTAAGTAATAAAACTAAGGGTGTTACACATCTATCTTAAACAATGTAAACCGAGTAAGAGAAACCCTATGATTACATGTACAAAGTTAGTAGCTTTAGAGTAAGTTACTTAAACTTATTAGTTAGCAAGTAGTTAGACAAGAAATACATTATAGTCAACAGGTGACTGAATTTATATCTTTAGGTGGCGTCAAAACAAACAAAATTCAACCATGAATTTAATAATGTTTAAAATAATTGAGTGTATTTTAAACAAATATATTCCTGTTTGTTAACAAAAGAAAGCAATCTAGAACAGTGGCTCTTAGCGACCAACCATGAGAGTTATAGTATGAATACCGTTGAAGCATTGTATAAAATAATAATTCTACCTTTGTGTACAGTTACTACATTTACAAAATCAAATCTACTTAAAATATTTGATGGGATATGTCTAGTAGGCTACAACTTATTTAAATTCTATAAATGAGTATTTTTTGTAAATTACAATAATACTATAAGTAGGCCCTACAGTAAAAAAAAAAACTTTATTGAGGTTAATAATATGATTCAAAGTAAAATGAAAACAAAAGAGACAATATAAGTGTAATCTGAGCAGTAAAAGACAATGTAAAGTAGGAAGTGTATATAATTTTAGTCTACTACTGAGTTTTCGTTAGTCTCATAATGGAGCAAGGGTTAACTGTAAATATTAGGGCGAGAAAGGGGTAGAATAACGGATTCAACTCATATACACTACAATACTTAACGATAAACCTAGAACAGAGAAGAGTTATTAGCTCTACCCTATTAATATAAATATTTAAGACTTCGAAAAGCTTTTTTTTTTAATAACACAATTTGTTTTATTATCATTTTAAATAGATGGTGAGCAAAATGTACTTTATACGAACAACTATAAGTTAACATCTGTTTATATCTGCTTACACAAACTCTGACTCACAATGTACTATTAATAATAACCCCATGGCCCAACCACTCGTGAAGAGCTTAGGCCTAATAGACGACTTTTCAATCGGTTAGCACATCGAAACTCCAGTAGCAATTGTTCTAGCCTTCTCAACCAGAGTTTGCTACTGAAGTGTAGATTCCCAATTATCCTCACGAAGCTTGGTTAACTCCGTAAAGTTTGAGAACCACGGAGATTGAACTCTGAACCTCTCACTTGTGAAGCCAGAGCGCTAAGAACTAGACCTGTACATCAATGTAGTTTATAAAAGCTAATATTGTTTAAAAAGCATCGGAAAAACAAAATGAAAATTTTTAACTCATCACAAGTATAAAACTAAAAAGTAACTAAACTCAAACAAAGCTGCTTACCCATAAAGTCACGTGACAATATAGGATGTGAAGTTCATTATTTGACATGTTACGTAGATCAACTCAATTGTCAACATCAACCCCAGTTTCAAAACATGTCAATCTTTTTTGAAGTTCCAAATGAATAAAAAATTATCAAATTACAAACAACATAAATTCACCGTTTTAAATTTTAGATTTTAAAGTTTATTACTGCTTAGTGTACCCATATGAGAAACAGTGAATACCTCAGTTGTTTAGACTATAAAGAAGACTGAACATTAATAATAAACATATTAGCAAAACAAATAAAAAGATAAATCATGTTTATAGTCCCTTTTCATATAACTTGTTTAAACAATACTAGAATATTATACAGAATGGGATCTCGAAGACGGCTCCAATAACTTACTTCCTATATAAATATTACAACAACTTATTTTATTCCACTACATTCACTTTATTTCCTGCAATATGCACATCCCTTTATTATCTTACCACATTCGGTAACCATTTTTATCTCCGGTTTTTATCCAGCACTCTAAAATCTGTTTATACATTCAAAAGATACAACATAATTTTAGATTAGGTTGAAAAATTATTTATAAAACCTAAATGGAATACCTAGCCTTTTTGTGTTAAACGCATTAAGGCAACTTTATTAGTTTTTTGATGAAAGATTTTTTGTTTTTATGTGGTATAAAATTTATCTCTTGCTAAAAATTTAATTATTTAAAAAGTATAATATTTGTTTTAGAAATACGATTTAGACCAAATATTTGTAACTGTTGGTAGCCTATATAAAAATTAGAATTGTTATTATAACTAATTTGAGTGTCTGGATGAAGTAGAGTTTCCTATATACGGGTTTAACAAAGAGTGGTGGTAATTATAAAATTACTGTAGCCTTTTAGTAAAAACATATATGTTACATTTTCTGCCTTTTTATACTCTTTCCCTCTCTGTTATTTGAATCCAGGACGGAATCAGATTATTTTATACTAACTGTATAGCCCCTTATACAGTGCTCACATATAGTTATATTTTTATAGAAGGGGAAATATAGGTAGTTTTACTTGACGTAACCTGACACCCCGAATATGTAAATTAAAGTACTTGTAATTCCTAAATGGCTAAAGATTTTTAAAATACCAAAGAATAAAACATTCTTAAAATATTGTTTTACATCTGAAAAAAAACCCATAAAATAAGAATGTTTCTTAAAATATTTTTGGTGGCAATTTATAACATTTTACAAAATGGATTTTAAAACTTCATTGAAAAGAAAGGAAGGTGTACTCTATCATATTTATAATTCAAAACTTAGCTATTGTAACATTTTAGGTAGGTCACCCAGTATTTATATATATATATATATATATATATATATATATATAAATATATATATATAACACTAAGTATTTCCAAACAAGGCTTTAAATTTACATTAAAACTACTCTTGTCATTGTAATGAAAGTGCTTCCTCTCGATTTTGTTGTTGTTTTTAACAAAGTTGAATATTCAAGGGAAAATTTAACTACACTTGAACAACAAACTCCAATTTCTGAAATATACGTACTTCATCTAATATGGGTGATTAAGTATTACTAATTTTCATAACTTAGTACTCAAACCACACCACATTTTTTAATTTTTTTTTTTTTTTTTTTTTTTTTTTTTTTTTTTTTTTTAATAATAGATGTTGCTACTAGATATTCCGTAACATAAAATATTGCATAATAAGTGTTAAGGCCCTAAAAATAATTGTGTAATATTTATATATTTGTTTGACTAAAATAGCTAGTTTTATCTAAGTATAATATATCCCAGCATTTCAAACATTTGACAACATAAATTTTCGACATACCTGTGAGGTGGTTTTGGCGTTGTCAATTTTAATGCAATTTTTACTAATCTTTTCTTTTGAAAGACTAATTGTGCTCTATGAATATATTTTAATATTTCTATTTATATGTCTCTCCCTAACTAAACAGAAATAAAACTTGATAGTAAACAACCCATCTGTACACACTTTTCTGTAATAATAATTTTTTAAAGTGCTTTATTATGTACAAATTTCATTTAAATCAACATAAATCCTTATCTTTTATAATAAATTTTAAACTAGTCTAGCAACTTCGAGGTGTCTTCCTTTAATAGTGTTCACGCGAATTCGGCGATATATGAACAAATTACGTGAATATAACAAAGCTTGGCTATACACATTATGCTTTAAAACACCCTATTTTGCTAAAGTATTACTGTAATGTGTAATGGATGTAACATGTATTTGATTAAACTTGACTCTCGTTATTTATTTTGCGCAACATGTTTAATCTTTAATGAGAGCACGCTTCTAGGTTCGTTACGTCACTGGTAAATTAATTATAGATAATAAATCCACTTTCAATACCCCCTCCCCCAAGTAAACTAATCCTTTTCAGCCTTGTTATTATTCATCCTTTTCAAGAAGGCTATTATTGTTTCAACAATTTTTTCGACTGATCGTAGCTGAAGAATATAAAATGTTAGATATTAGTTGTTGTTGTTGTTAATAAAAAATGGTCATTTATTTGTCAGAGTGAAAATTCGAATAAAATATTTCTGCACATACAAAACCCCTAATGAACTAAATGAATTCTCTGAAATTATGTTAGGAAAAACATTTTTCAAACAAAAATAGTCAACAAGGTAATTAACCTAGCATTTCCCCACTTAAGACCCAATTGGCGATCGTGTTGAGTTTTACTCCATCATTTCATAACTATTCCCATTTTTGACCAAATAGTAGAGACAAGCTTTCCTAAATGCAGACAAACATTATAACCTGCAGAACTTTCGTTGAGACAGTCAGACATATCTCCTAATAAATCGTATTAAAGAGCTGTAGTTTTGAATCGTGCTTTCTAAAAATTAGAACTAATCTTTAAACTCGCTCAATTGTTTTAATTTCTATTCTGTCGTGTTTTTATTTATCGCATCTTACGATAGAAAATAGAATATAACTGTAACTTTAGTTACATGTTCTTTAGAGGAATTTGGATATGAAGATGGAGGTTTGATCCACCGAAATAAGTAATTTGTTGGGATGTTCATAGCGTGTTCGACGGTC